>CM062808.1:962013984-962314514 GCA_031772625.1 Pinus tabuliformis | reverse complement strand
GTGAAAAGAGATGTGATCTCTCAAAACGCTTGGTAGATCCAGAGTTAAGATAGATCTACGCTGGTTTAAATGACTAGGATTAATGATGCTAATATTAATTTTTTTAATTGAAATTTTAATTAGACTTATTTATATAATTTTCATACTATTTTTTTCCCGGGGAGAAAATTCGTAATTTCCATTATATGTTGAAAATTACATGCTGTAGATGCCCATAGGCATATGCAAAAACAATGACCTTGGTCGACCGATAGTTCCAAACAAAATCTATGTAAACCCAGTGAGGTTGTTGTACATCAATAGTTACATAGCAAAAAATCACCAAAGTGATCGCTATTCAGATGTCCAAAAGTGATGTATGCATATATATAAACCTGTAATAAAGCCAAAAAATGCTGTAATTAGGGGTTGTCCACCCCCCGAAGCTCTTGATCTATATATGGCCTTTGAAAAAACTGGAAGGTCCCTTCCGGTGAATATTCTGTGATCAGCCATTCTCCTCGAGGAGGATGTGATGCCTCTTTCAATAGCTTGTCCACATCTTCATTGTGCTCCCTGTAGATATGAGTGCAAGAAATGTGATCAAATTTTGTTTTTAGAAAAACAATATCATCCAAAACAGTTCTTATAGTATATGAATGGCATGTAGCTATGTTGTTAAACCAATTTATCACTGTTTTGGAATTCCCAAAAATTTGAATGTGTCTGCAATTTTTTAGAATGGCAAAATAAATCAGGTGTCGGAGGGTGATCATCTCTGCGTAATTATTTGTGCCTTCGCCTAAGCCCATGCAAATGTGGAAAGAATGTGTGACTGAAAGGTGGATTATGACACCCCCCCCCCCCCCCCCCCATATCCTTGTGCTTGAGCTGCTCCATCAAAGTATGCCTAGGGCTTTGTTGTATTTATCTGTTCCTGAGCAATGATCCTGGGGCAATTTATGTGTTCTTCATCTGGAATTTCCTCATAGGCCGAACAGATCTTTGGTGGAATCAGTGCCCAATTAATAAGTCGGTCCTTGAAAATGATATTGTTTCGACACATCCAGATGTGCCAAGAAACCAGAAGTGGCAGATTTCTGCTTTTAGGAACCAAAACAGCTCCCCACCAACTGTCCCAAGTAGTAGGAATGTCCACACCTTGCCAGCTTAGATTGATGTTAAGGGTGAATAGAACTTGCGACCATAACTGTTTTGAAGTAGGACAATCAAGGAATATGTGATGGTTGGATTCCTCTTCCTGATGACAGAGTACACACCAGGAAGGTCCCATGATTGACCTTTTCCTTAAATTTACTCCTGTGGGTGTTTTATCCTCAATGATATTCCACATTAGTAAGATAGTGCGCGGGGGAGCTTCTAACTTCCAAAGTTGAGTCCACCAGCTCATTTGTCGATCCGGTTTTGCCTCTGCATGGATGTGATCATACCCTTGCTTGGGCATGTAGTGACCGTTTTTGGAGAGACCCCAGAGTAGTTTGTCCTCGTCATCATTGAGTCGAGCATGGGATTCTGTCAGAGCTTGCCATAATTTTACCACTGTCTTTCCCATTGAATTGGAATGTGCCAATCCTCACCCGTGTGCCAAGCTTGATGAAAAATAGATGAGTTGCGATGATCACCAAGGTGAGAGATGTACAGACACCTGTGTTGTTAAGAAAAGTAATCATCTCCAGAGGAAGCTGATATGCATTCCCACTACGGGTCCAGGGATTAAGACGATGCGCACTGAAGCACCATTACCAATCTTCCAAATGAGGCCTCTTTTTATAATGGGCAGGGTGTTTAGAATGGCCCTCCAGATGACTGAAATACCTTTCCTGCTCCAAGAAGGTCTTCTAATCCAATCACTTAAAGAACTGGGCCAAATGTACTTGTGGGAGACCACCTCTGACCAGAGGCTCTTTTGGGTCAGGAGAAGCCAACCTTGTTTTGCTGCCAATGCTTGTGCAAAAGCTGGAAGGTGCTTTAGTCCCCAGCCTCCCCATTTTTTGGGATTTGCTATTCTGCTCCATTTGACCCAGGCAAATGGCTTCCCCTCCTTATGTCCCCTCCATAAAAAGTGACAACAGATTTTTTGAATCCTATGTAGAATCCCCAGGGGAATCCAAGCCAAGGACATCCAAAAAACCGGGGTAGCTTCTAAAACCGCTTTGATGAGAACCAATCTTCCTGCCCTAGATAGAAAACGATGACACCAAATGTTTATTCTTTTCTCCACTTTAGTGAGTAGCCAAGTCCAATCAGCAATTTTATATCCATCCGCTTTTATTCTAAATCCCAAGTACTTCAGTCCAACCTGAAGGTCCAACACTTGATAGGGGAAATTCTGGAGAGAGAGTTGAATTTCCTGTTGAGAGCATTCAGAGAAAGATATAGTGGATTTTTCCCTGTTGATTTCCATTCCTGTGGTTGCACTAAAGAGTTTTAAAATCTCTTTTAAGGTAGTAATGTCCTGTACGCTTCCATTGAGAAAGACAAGAATGTCATCCACAAAGAGAAGATGGGACAGAAGGAAATGATCAGTAATTTTCAGGCCCCCAAGCCTCCCAGCATGCTTCTCCGAATCTATAAGTTTACTCAGGCCTTCCATTACAAGAAGAAACAACAAGGGGGATAAGGGGCATCCTGTCTGATACCTCTTTCTGCTTGAAAGGGAAGGGAGGCAGACCCATTGATAAGAACTGCAAAGGATAAAGAGGTAATACAACCCATGATCCAATTTATGAAATCTAAAGGGAAACCTAGATGAGTGAGGATCATTCTAAGGTAAAGCCAACTTACTTTGTCGAAAGCTTTGGATAAGTCAATTTTGAGGGCCATCCCTTTTAGCTTTTTTAGCTTGATAGAGTGAAGGACTTCCTGGGCAGAGCCGATGGCTTCATGAATATGTCGATGGTGGAGGAAGGCAAATTGTTCTTGAGAGATGTGCTCAGATAAGATAGGCTTAATACGATTTGCAATAATCTTGGCTATGATTTTGTATAGACAGTTGCAGAGAGAAATAGGGTGGAAGTCATGAAAGGAGGATGGAGAGTCTGTCTTTGGAATGAGGGCTATGTATGTGAAGTTGAGCGGAGCAAAAATGCGGCCAAGGGCTCGACTCTCTTCGATCACTCCTAGCAGATCTAGGCCAATGATGTCCAGGAAGGCAATATAAAATTCCAGAGGCTAGCCATCTGGGCCTAGACTTTTGTCTCTCTTAAACCATTTTAAAGTACTTTCAAGTTCCTCCATGGAGACAGGTTTGATAAGATCTTCAATGCCATCCAGATCCAGGTATCCAGGGAAATGGCCAGCTGGGTTAATGATATCAGGCAGAGAGGGGCCTGGAGGGGCTTTAAAAAGCTGCTTGAAGTGTGTATTTCCCAGCTGAGCTAATTGGGGATGAGTGGTAGCCATTCTCTCCCGATCCATGGGCATCTGCCAAATGGTATTGCTGGCTTTCCTTCCATTAGCAAAATTGTGGAAAAATTTTGTATTGCCATCCCCTGCTTGCAACCAAATTGCTCTGCTTCGAAGCCTCCAAAGTTCTTCCTTTTCCAGTAGGATCTTGGATCTTTGAGATTCCAATTCCATCAGGCGAATTTTAGATTCATTGGATATATATCCAATCCCATTGTCATCAGTTAAGGAGGCCAACTGGTCTTCAATGTCAACAAGTGATTGTTCATCTCTTACTTTTTTCCTCTTAGACCAGTCAGTGGTTAACTTCTTGAGATGATTCAGGTTTCTATAGAAATGCCCAACCTTTCGCTGATCTCTGAGAGGAGGCTGGGCATGCTAGAAATCCGAGACCAATTTGACATAGTCCAGGTCTTTCAAACAGGTTGAGTTAAATTTGAAAGAGGCCTTAGGTTTCCTGAATGGGCCAGTCACTTCTAAGTAAATTGGGGAATGGTCCGAGATGCCACCTGAGCCAACCCATTGTCTGCATAAGGCTAAGGATCAAAGGAGATCTTCATCTATAAGATACCTATCAAGCCTTCTTCCAAGAGCAGCAACACCAGTACGCCTATTATGCCAAGTAGGCATCTTCTTGTTCATGGGGACATCAACAAGCCCATGTTGGTCCAGGAGGGAGCTCAGTTGATCTGAGAGAGTTTCAATTTGAGCATGATGACCCCAGGATTCCTCGTTCCCTAAGGAGAAATTTAGGTCTCCTCCAATGATGGTTGAATTATTGATCAGAGAGTATCCCAACAAGGATTGCCAAAAAGCAAGTCTGTTATGGTTGGGGGCATAGACATTTATAATTCGGATATGATTGCCTATGTCCGCTACAAAAATGTCCATGCTTAAGAAGCCCAAACCACCCCAAGAGGATAGCACCTTGATCGATTTAGGGTTTATCCCCATGGCAAGACCCCCAGATCTGCCCACAGCATCTAAGCCTTGAAAGTGCCAACCAAGTAATATGGAAAGTAGGGTTTTAGTGATCTGCTCAGAGGGCCCAAGGGTTTCCTGTAGAAATATAATGTCACAGGGGGTACAGGATAAGAGACGCTTGAGAGCCAGTTTTTTCTTGGGGTTGGCTAAACCCCTGCAATTGAAGGAGAGCCAGATCATTAGGGAACAACATCCAGGGTGTCAGATGCTCTAAGTGCCCTTTCGATGGTGGATTGACGACCCTGTGCCACATCTGCAACCACAGATTTGATAGCTTTTGCGATCTTGGTAGGTATGCCTCTCGTAGGTTTCGACTCTAAGGGGTGAGAGGGGATACCAAGGCCGAGCAGGGGAATGTTGTTCAAAGGCCGGAAATAGAGATTGTATGGATGGGAGCCAGATGCTGAAGGTGAGGAAGATGGATGCAGGTGGGGGTTCAGAGCCTGTAGAGACAGAGGGGTAGTGGAAAAGATTCACGAGGGGGGGACAGTACCACAAGTGATGGGGGGAAGCGGACTTAAAATTGAATCCAGGATTGACATAGGAGAATGTGATGTGGAATGTAAATGAATAAAAGGATGATCAGAAGAACAAGAGAGTGGAACATTACCCGATGAAGGAGCAGGATCCACTGTAGTCCTGGATCGAGTCTGTGGAGGGGATGAAGAAGGCACCCTTGGAGTACTGGTTTGTTGTGCAGTGACTCCTTCCGCTTCTTTAGAGTGATCCAGACCCGAGGGCTACTCGTCCATCGGTTCTTTAGACAGACGGTGGTTTACACCCCTTGCAGGCTCCTGAGCAGACGAGGAGGGCAGAGGGCAGTCCTTGAAAAGATGACCGACCTTATGACATCTTCGGCAACGAAAGGGCACTCCTTCATAATCCAGATTTTGGTGACGCGAGAAATGCCTCCAGTGGAGTGTTATTTTCTCCTCCAGCCCCTCCCTGGTATCCAAATGAACAAGTATTCTCGCCATAGTCATAATCCCAGATTTCTCAAAAGACTGGTCATGTTCAAGATAAGTCCCAAGAGCATCCCCTATGCATTTGAACACCACTGGAGTCCAGAACTGCATTGGTAGGCCTGGCAGGCGAACCCAAATCGGCCTTGCACCTAACTGTTTGCGTTCTGGGTCAAATAAGGGATCCCATCTTTTGAGCAGAACAGGGGCAAGCTCAATATGCCAGAAGCGGGAAAGAATCCAATCAGTATATTCTTCCCTATGGAAGCGAAGAGCAAACCAGCCACGAGCCAAAACTCTGATGATGGGAAGCTCCTTGAGAAGGGAACCCCAAATTTCCGAAGTCCATAGGCACAGGCGTTCCACAGAATAGTTCCTTCCTCTAACACGGCCAACCAAAACCTTCTTAGCCATGTCCACCACTTCCCCCATTGGAATATCTTCGCCAAGGGTTAAGTTAATGTCCCTATCCACAGTGTTGAGACACCGCCCCTTCTTGGGTTTATCAGATCGCTGGGCCTTCGGGTGTTCCTTGAGCAAGCCTCTGCAGCCTTGATTGACAGTATGGGGGGTGGAAGGGGTAGATTTGGGATTAGGGATGGGAGAAATGAAACACCCAAAACGAATAGGAGTGTTAGGGTTAGATCTGTCGGGAGCTAGGATTGCCGAGGTGGAAGCAGAAATGGAGAGGGGAGGGGGTCCAGACGGGGGAATGTGAGAGGAGAAGGGCACGCAGGAAGGAGTTGAGGACTGTGTAGGATGGGCCAAGGGAGTGTCGAAAGTGGGAGATGGTTGAAGTCAAGTACCCAGGAGATTAAGGGTTGCAGGAGAGAGCGGAGGGCAGTGTAACATGGAAGAATCTTCAATGTGAACAGAGGGCGGAAAGTGCTTCTTAGACAGCCCCAGACTGAACGAAATGGACAGGGCAGCTGTCAGTGATCGAGGGTTGGCAGCAAAGGGTCCTGAGCCCATCCCAGTTTAATGATGCGTCCAGATATCTTGGTTAGGATTGGGGTTCGCCTTATAGTCAACGTCATCGATCTCCATCGAACTGACAGGCACGGTCATCTGAGCAGCAAATGTCGCGCGGGGATCACGACAAGGAGCTAGGGCCAAGGGCTTCACGGTGAGTCATGAGCAACTGTAGCAGGTAAGATGTAATTGTGCGGCAAGGGAAGTGGTAGACAGGTCGGTTGGGTGCAGGAAGGCAGTGTGCTTCAGACCCCAGGATGATGGCCCCCGAGGCCTCCATGGAAGACCGCTACAGAGTTGTAGAGCTCTCTCATCCTCCAAAGACTCGGACAATCAAGTTAGTTAT
This sequence comes from Pinus tabuliformis, assembly GCA_031772625.1. Taxonomy (NCBI): domain Eukaryota; kingdom Viridiplantae; phylum Streptophyta; class Pinopsida; order Pinales; family Pinaceae; genus Pinus; species Pinus tabuliformis. Next base: position 962,307,845 of record CM062808.1, on the reverse strand, counting down.
GGAAACATTTCAAGCTCCTTGTTATGTACACATGTGTGATGAAAAGATTCCTTGTGAGCCATTTGGAAATGTAAAACTTCGAGGTTGTTGAGAGACTTGAAAAGCATTTTCAAACTATTATATCAAGTTAAAGAATTATTATGATAATAGTGTAATGACATTTTTAATAAATAATTATATACTGTAGTTATTAATTCTCACAACAATTATTTTTGTTGGAAATTTATTGGAATTTTATGCTTTAAATAAGTTAATAGGTTACCAAACCCAAAAAGATGATAGTTTAATCTAACTTTATAGTTAAAATTACAATTATTAATTTTATTTTTATAAATTGAATTATTCAGAGCTTTTTATGTTTTATTTAATTCTAATTTTATATAAATTATTCGAGTCAAAATATTTGCAGAATTGGATAAGACATTATAAATCTCTTGCATTTTGGACTAGAGAATCTCTAGCATAAAAAAACACTTGGATGACTGATGAGGACATTATAAATCTCTTGCATTTTGGACTAGAGAATCTCTAGCATAAAAAAACACTTGGATGACTGATGAGGAAGTGGGTCCCTTGTCCCACAAACAAGGGAATCTCATATACCAATTTAGTATTTACCTTGATCGTGACCATTGCCTAGAAGTGGATCTCTTATTGCACAAACAAAAAAATCTCATACACCAATTTGATATCTGACTTGACCCTAACATTATAATAATAATAACAATTTTACCATTTTAAAATAAGGAGGCAACGTTGTTCATTCCCGTCCGCCGTCAGTCGACAATGGATGATCATAGACATGGGCTTGGTGCATGGTATTGTTTTCGATAATATGTGATGCAACGATAGGTGAATATGGCATGGTATAGCATGCATGGTCCACGAAGCGTTTGGCAGTCCATGTCGCATTTGTACCATATTAGCAGGATACAGTAATACCACTTTCTCATTCCCCGGATTGATTTGAATTTCATCTTGGTAGCCTTCCCACACTCGTTTGAATTTCAAATTTGTTGCCTCCACACGAAGTCGTGTGAATTTGCTGCCTCTGTGTGTCGGTTCTTTCTCGAATGCAACTTGAAAATATGCCATCCTATAGTAAAACTAGAAATTCATTTACTGAAATCCACGGAGTTTTTGTGCATCAGTTGAGACATATCAGTTGAAATGCATGTACTGAACTCCATAGAGTTGTTGTGCATCAGTTGAGACATATCAGTTGAAATGCATTTACTGAACTCCTTTATCAGAGGAGACAAACTGGATTTGTGATTTTACAATTTCATTTGTGTTATGTCATTCGATCTTATTATTTATTTATTTATTTTTGGGTTTTTGTAAGTTGGGTAATATGGTTGATAAGTTTGATAATTATGACTTGTGACACTTGTGAGATCAGAAAAAAGGCGTTTGAAGTTTCCATTCTCTTGGAACTTAAGTTTGGCATTTCTTCTTAAGAAGTTACATGTTTAAAACCAATGGGGTAGAGTATGTATGTCTTAGTAGACTTAGCATTCAAATGGTTGCGCTAAAGTGGGTCTCATCCCCAAACAAGGGGGTCTCATACACCAATTTGGTGTTTGGCTTGGCAGTGACCTTAAAATTGCATAATAATAATAATAACATAATGTTTTATTCACTGGTTAAAAAAACCGAGTTTCACAAGTAGGTGCAGGTGCAGTGGACAGGTTCAAAACCAATGGGTAGAGTATGTATGCCTTCTTAGACTTAGCATTCAAATGGCTCATCCCCAGACAAGGAGGTCTCATACACCACTTTGATATCTCCCTTGGAAGTGACCAACAACAACAACAACAACGCGTTCTTTCACATGTAAAAAAACCCAGTTTCACAAATAGACATAGGAAAAAATTTGTATACCAAGTTTCACAAATAGATGCAGCGGAAAAGATTAAAGACATGAGAAAGAATTTGTATATAATCTGAATACTCGACCAAGAACTTGTAATGAAAGTATGAACCCATCGCAGAGAGAAAGTGCCTCTTGGCTTCGTACAAGATTCATCAGTTGCCTTTTGTTCCCCGAGCTGTAGAGGTGCTTATTCCACCAAATACTTATTGTGTTGAGAAGTATACTTACCTGCATGACTATCGAGTGGGGCTTGCCTCACCATTCTTCTGTCTAGAAGATTAAAAATACAATTTACAGAATCCACAGGGAACTGGAAAGGAAGGAAGACAAACAAATCGAAGCCACTCAAGAAAGCGAAGATATTTCAGATTTTGTATGATCCTGCTGTGTTGTGATTGTGATCGCTCTCTACTGTCAATACAAAATTTTGAGTGATGGATTTGTTATTGAAGGAGATAGAGGTTGTAATGGCATTGGGGGCTTCGCTTAGATGCCTTGCATAGTATATAGGGCACTAAATTTTATTTTTCTTCGTAGAACATGTTATGTATCTTTGTTTTGGTAAATCCGTAATTGTTCTGTTGTTCATGGGCTATTTAGTGATATGCTTAATACTACTTTTTTTCAATTGGGTACTTCAATAAGACTTGCAAATGTTGCCACCTTTAAATAAAAATTCATATTTGAGAAGTGCGTATGCTATATCTCATTTGTTTAGTACACGATATTAAAATGAATATTTTATTTGCAACTTAGTGTTTTGTGATATATAAATTACTTTTTGTCGATTATTTTATGGGCAGGAAATAAGTTTAAATTTATAAAAAATCAAAATTTGATTAAAAATGAAAAAAACTCTCCTACTATATATGACTTTAATATCAAATTAGTCAAAATGTTATTATGAATGGAAGAAATTATAAAGCTATTTAATTTTTTATTTGTAACTTAAATTTATTGTTATTTGAAAATTTGGTAACCTCTAAAGAATTTATCGTCTAACTACCTTATATCTCTAAAAATTGAGAAGATTTTACTTGAAGAGTATTAAAAGAATCTTTTACAAAAATTAGATTCAGATTTATCATTTTGGAAGAATTCTTTCCCAAAGTATCATTTAAAATTAATCAGAATGAAATTTTCAAATGTGAATTTACATGTTATCAATTCATTTTAAGCATCAAAGGACTTCATCATACATTTCACAATGCTAAGATTAAAGAAATATACAAGTTAATTAAATTATAATTTTATTTTAAATTATTTTTTTAATAATAATTATAAAAAGTTATTATATGAGTTAAACATATGTGCATTTAAAAAAAAAAAGGTGATACAGATTTATTCCTACTTTACCATAAATATTCTTAACTTTAATAGGATTTATTAAAATACCATGGGCCAATAGTATGACTTATCAATACTCATTCCCAGAAACCTTAACACATTTCATTTGATACTCATTCAATGTTATACTTGTCGTAAGCAACAGTGAAAGGCCACGTTTTGGGGAAGATAAGTTGTATCTATGTGTTGATGGTGTTGAAAGTATGCTAACACAAGGGGTCTCCCTGGTGTGAAGTCTCAACTAGACCTCACACCATTTGGGATAGGGGCCCCATTTGGGAATTCGGCCCGACCACCATTATATTTGTCTTAAAGATTTGTCTTGGCTGCAATTATCAACACAAGAGAGTATGCACATAAATTTGTGATACGCAAGTGAGTTAACTTTTTGAAACACTAATTGCAATGCATACAAAGCACTTTCACAGACGAGAAAAGAAAGTTTGAGCATTTAGAAGAAAAGTAATAGTGCTATCCTAATAAAGGCACACACAAGCATAGGAAAAATAATTAATTAACATGCGAAATGGTTCACAAAGTAATGTCAACGATCATGACAACAAATAACAACACACATTCAACAAGATATATACCCACGGGGGCTTAAGTGGGGAGCAATACCATACCACGTGTGTTCATATTGGGGGATATATATTGAGGAAAAAATGACATAATATATTGAGTATATAATAGGGGTAAAGGGTTTTTATAATGGCAGGTACAAAAAAATGGAGTCCAAATTTAATAAAAAATATAAAGGGGTATAAGAAAATTTAATGAAAAAATGGATATCTACAATATCTAGTGAAAGTAGAGTTTTTAAAAATTGGGAAGGCGTATCGGGTGTGTATTAGTAGGGGTTAAATAATGTGATTTTTAGACGTATTTTTCAATATGTAGTCAAATTAGGGGTATTGTTTAGTATTCCATGAATGCACCTGATACATTATAGGTTAGTTGAGTGAAGTCCCCATATATATACCAAAGTCAATGAAATATTTCATTTTCTTTAGTATGTAAAACATGAACATATACTGTAAAAATTAAAAGAATAGTCTTACAACATCCACGATAAATGCATGAAAGTGCATTGACTCTAAGAGTTTCAAGATATTAAGTGAAAGTTACAAGTACACAATTACAATGATGCAACACTAGCCCCAATAGTGGAACATTAAGCCACCACTTGCTCCTCCAAAAAATGATATTCTCTCCTATGCTAAGCTAGAGAATCCAAGGTGAAAAAGTGCTTTTCTTAAGCTATAAGGGTTTATTTATAACAAATGAGGTGACCTTTCACCTCCTATGTAACTCTTGACCTCCCTCATGACTCTTGACCTCCTACATGATCCTTCAATTTCCTAGTGACTTTTCACGTTCCATGTGTGACCCTTGGACTTCCTAGTGACTTTTCACGTTCCATGTGTGACCCTTGGGCTTCCACACATTTTACATTTTCCACTTTTCAAATTTACATAATTATATTCCACCAATAATGTGGCGAAAACACATCAAAATAACACTCTTGTGTTCACACTTTGAGAAGCTACAATTTGCGACTATGACATGAGATTGCATTGTAATGTATCAATGCCAAGTTATTCTCTTTGTTGTTATGTCTTCAAATCTTCATGATTGATCTAATGTGTGCTTCATCTTCACCCTCCAAACGGTCAAGATAGTTATTAGAACCTTCTAAGTCAACATGAGTTGTTATCTATCAGTCGTGGTCCAAGATTCATTTACTCTTGCATGATAGCATCTTTGTCTCTTATCTCCACAAGTGTCATTATTATAACCTCTTCTTGATGACCTCCTTGAGCATAATCTTGCCATGATAGGAAGATAGCACTTGCAAATAAAATTCACTCATGAAAAGACAACATTAGTCCTAGAATCACCTATTTTATCTTCTTTTTCTCATGTGAGGTGTTGAATGTGATGGGATATAATGCAAAGACTAATAGAGGGGCCTACTTGGGTGTAGAGAATAGAGTCAGGAGGCAGTGAATGGAGGTCTGGGCACTGGAAGTGCGCATTGCGTAATGGCAAGAGAGAGAGGCAATTTTTTGCATAGTGGGAAACTCCAAGAGACAAGGGCAACAAGTTTGGGTACTGTGACTATAGAATGTGTGATGATTGAGAAGGAGGCTCTAGGGATTGGATAGGTTACCAATGCAAGGGACAAGGAATGATCCTAATATCCACTAGGATTGCACAATGCGCAATAAAGTCAAGACTGATTAAGGCACTACGCAAATGGAAAGTGTAAGCAACAAGAAGTTGGATCACTATGTCCTAGGAATGATTAATGCGCAATGAAGGGAGGGAGACCTTGGTATATCATAGGTTGCCATTGCAAGGGGACAAAGGAGACCTCACTGTCAACTCAGAGTGCTCAATGCACAACCCAAGGCAAGGTTGATCAAGGCTTTGCATAGTGGGCAAGTGTAAGTAACAAGGGTTGAGTGACTGTGCTCTAGAGATGCACAATGCACAATGTGAAGGGATTTATCCTCAAGATGGGCGTAGAGGGAAAGTGTAAACAACAAGAGGCTCATGATTGAGGCTTGGAAGTGCACAATGCGCTCATCACTTGGTTGAAGGTTAAAGGTGTTCATAACTTACACATGATGTGAGGACAAGGAAGAATTCCAAAATTTACTAAGTGTTAGATCAATAGGATGAGAAAGAGAGAGTAAGAGCATTCAAATAGGTCCTAAACATGATCACACAATGTACACAATCTATAAATTGACAAGAATATGCATAGTACCTAAAACTAACATGTATTCATTGAAGTAATGATAAAACAATACTTATCTCCAAGTGCGACAATTGGATGCAAGTATTTATGACACACTTGTTGACTGACATCAAAAGATGTGTTATGCCATGAGAGTGTGTCCAATGCATGTTCTTGTGATAGATAGGATCAAGTAATGTGAGAAAGTGCATTGAATCTACCCCTAGAAAGTGTGCCAATGTGATCTTAGCAAGATATGAGAAAACAAGCGAAAAGAACACATGTAAGAGCAAAATTGTCACATGCAAAAAAGAAAGAAAAAACGACACTTGCAAGAATAAAAGCAAGCAAAAGAGACACTTTCAAAATAATGAGCAGTGAAAATGACAGATGCAAAGGAAAAAGTGACGGTTGAGAAACTCACCCGGCTGATGGTACACTTGCAACCACAGGTGAGAGAATGCTTCTTGTGCTCCAAAAGTGCACAGAGCTCAAAAGCAAAATATGAATGTGAGATGAGCTCTAGGTTGGAGTCTTTATATAGGGAGAGCATACATGTGATTAGAGTTAGGAGTTTTGAGTGCACTAAGTGCATAGTGGGAAACTAGGAGTCAACAGTGATTTGACTGCCATTATGAGGTGTAACATTACTTACTCGAAGAAGTGTACTCTCACTGTCAACAAGGAGTGTGAACTGACTGTCTAGAGAGGATGACCTTACACTGTCACTAGGAACCGTGTGTTCATTGTTTGCAAGGACTACATAATCACGATTAGCAGGGACTACACAATCGCTATTGGAAAGGACTATGTAATGACTGTTAACAAAGAGTGCACAAAAGTGTCACTATGAGGTATGCCTATCCTGTCTTGAAAGTGTGATTTTGAAGACATCAAGAGTTGGACATGTGAAAGCAAGTAGCTTCAACACTTAGGCTTCCCAAAGGAAGACTTGAACACTTAGACAACATGACTGACCATGACCTTAATGGCTTGAAATGAAAGATGGAATGATCATAAGGAGGCTCCAATATTTGAAGGTAGGAAAATTTTTGGAGGGGGTTGTAGCAGCTACAACACTATGGAAGAAATATATTATTGGAAGTCATTGATGTAAGCGGTGGTGGAGGCGTAGTCACAAAACTCAAACATGGAGGAGTCTTTGAGGTGTTGCACTAGGCATATGCTGAACAATCTCAACAATGTCTAGCAACAGTCCCAACTATCATCTGATCCCAATTGGCTACAAGAAGAGGTACCCCATGTAATTTGATGGACATAGTAAAAATATGTTGAACATAAGGCAACCTATGCACTTGCAATTGTGAACAATTGTAGCAGTACTTCCGAGCCAATATTCATGTTTTTCACTCTTCCTCTGTGAAGCAAAAAGCAGGTAGAAAAATAGGTAGACAAAGTGGTTGTTCAAGGATCATTATTTCTCTTGTATTGTTATTTCTATAGTGATTGACTTGATTTTGTGCCCTAGATTTGTGGAATTCATGTGACTCTAGAAGGTGGTTAGGTCTTGGAGAAATTTTATTGAAAATTTTAGTATGGTAGATATCTGGTAGTTAGGGAAGAGAAGGTGATTGGGTCCTTTCAATGTTCATTCAGTTCATTCTATGCCAGATTCATTGTTCTTGGGTTTGGAATATGATTCAAACCTCATTGAAATGAAATGAATGTCACCCGGTCCATTTCTTCCATCCATTTATCTTGAAGCCAAGTGCAAGCATAAGGAGATGTCAATGAATCCCATGTCATTAAGTCTATGGGAAGAAACAAACTATTCACAGTGGCTAGATTCGAAGGCCATATCATTATCTTTTCTGCATATGGTCCATAATTATATTTTTCTACATTTCCTTTAGCAAATTGAAATTTGAGATATGTCCATGTAACTCATATTATGTTTAGGAAATCACACAAATCATTAGTTTATTAGATGCATCATTTATATAGCCTCAAGGATAAGAATTAAGAGGACTCATCCAATGTTTTACTTGCAAAATGAATTTATGGAGATTACCATGAGAGTTAATAATTGAAAGCAAGATCATTTTGAAGGGGGACTCTTACCAAGCCAAAAAGAATTTGATTCTTTCCCAAGTCTTCCAAATGCTCTAAATAATATATGTACCTAAGCTTTAACCCTAGAGGGAGTAATCAGTAATTATGGAGATAAATTCCTTATTAAATATATTTTCTTCATAATAGCCTTTAAATTAAGTAATATCGAAAGAAACCTTCTAGGCTTCATTTCCTTCCACCACTTAATTTATCCACGTAACACAAATATCTTGTGTTTGTACTTAGATTTCATAATAATGCCTATTCCACCAAACCTTTAAATATAAATCCAAGATGTCCTAATCGAACCTAAGTTATTCATCATATTTGACCTAAATAAAGTTTCAAACACCATTTTTAGGGAAGTTATAGTTTGTATGATGTGGAACCAAATGGCAGGAAGAGCACATATGGACCACTAACTGCACTTTGGTATTTAATTGGAATTTTGGCTACCCTAGTTATAGGTTTAGTGATCCATTTATTAATCTTCTTCTCACTCACTAGACAACCACTTCCTCAAGGATGTCTAGAGAGGTCTGGAAATCAAAAGAATACCCAAAAATTTTGAAATCTGGCTTAGTTGAATCTAACGTTCCATTGCTAGGATGAGAGTCACTCAAGCATATGGTGCTAGCTCTTCTTATAGCATTTACATCTTGGCCCACTGGATTTTAGGGTTAGAGGTAGTACAAACACATTCAAATATTCCATGATATGATCCCAATATTGTTTATGCTCTATAATAGGTAGAAAATAATTTTAGTGAAATGTTAATTCATTGGATAGCCAACACATGTCATAGGGAAGGGAACCCCTCAAATATATGAGTTTTCCTCAAAGGTATCCAAGTGAATCCCCCAGCGCCATTACAATCCCTATCATTTTCAATAAAAAATCTATTGCTCAAAATTTTGTCTTGGCAGTAGGAAGTGATGGCAATCAAAACACAATAGGATCAGACAAAATCTGAAATACCTTTACTTTCCTAAGTGGCTTTGATTTGTTTACCTTCCTTCATTTCTAGTTCCATCTAGATTTTTTTTTAATATTCTAGACATGTAGAATGGTGAGGCAAGCCACCACTCAATAGTCTCGATGAGAAAAATATTGAACCAGGTAAGTATACTTCTCAACACAATAAGCAGTTGGCGAAATAAGTGCCTCTACAACATGGGGAACAAAAGGAAATTGATGAAGCTTGTACGAAGCCAAGAGGCACCATGTCTCTGCAATAGGCTCATACTTTCTATACAATTTTTTGGCCAAGGATTCAAATTATATACAAATTCTTTCCCATTTCTTTAATCTTTTCCACTATCCCTACTTATCGAACCAATGGACTTGGCAACTTCAAGTGCTCTTTTTATCACCTCATTAATTTCACAAGTCCGTAATTTAAGTGTTGGGGACACACAACTATCAAGATTATTAACCACATTATTCATCTTTAAAAAACAAAACACAAAGAATTAAAAAATAGCAGGACCCTGAACGAACAACAAAACCCAAATGAAGCTTTATCAAACAACTGAAGTGAAACATTCAACTTTTCTCATCCTAAATTTAATGCAAAAGAACAAAAATAAAAACCCATTTTATCATTTTTGTAATTGAATAATGAAGAACCTAAACATTACTCATAGGTATTTTTTTCTTGGCTTAACATTTTGTTATAAGTGAATTTCATAAGCTGAAGCAAAATTAAAAGAAAATTGATGTTGATTTCATGGTTAGAAAGAAAATATGGTTGGCATACATTTCTAACGAAACATTGTAGAATCTCGAGAGGCCTTCCCTTGAAATTTTGGTAGACGGGAAAGATAAAAAGCTTAATGAATCCCTAAATGGCGTGAACCCTTTGTTCTAGAGGTCTCGGATTCTCTCTAACACAGTCATAGATACTAGAAAGATGAGGCATGGCTTTATGAGAGGCATTCTAGAAAAATATCGGGTATCTGAAACCCTCCTTGATGCAGGAGCATCCAATTAGGGAGGCGACAGCTGGACATGCTGTTTTAAGAATTTTTTAAATTTACTTTTCAGTTTACTTTTATTGTTATTTCTTTTCAAGAAGGCTGTCACAACCAATGTCGTTACTTTTTATTTTTTGAAAGTAAATAGATTAGGGAATAGTCTTAAATAAATTAATACTTGAATAATAGCAAAAGGGAATGTAACTGCAAATTGCAACTGCAGGTAGTTCCTCAACTAAATGAGGCTACCAACAGCTTAAATACACAATCAAAAAATGAACAAAGGGTTGCTACCAACAAAGGAGAATAGAAACCAGAGAATGTAAACTCTGACATAATATTTTAAAACAGTAAAGAGAAGCATTTCAGGTATCAAACAGTTGTTATTATGAATGACTAAAATCTAGTACTGTGCACGAAATTAACTACATGATTGAGGGACTATTAACGAGACTGTGCATCACATTGAAGCAACTAAACACTGCAAGAGAATTCATTCAGGTACTTCACGAAAGAAAATCATTAAAATTCTTACAAGTAGAAGATTTATCATTTCTATAAATATATATACATACATTGCATAAATATTTGTTATAGTTCAGAGACAACATCCTGTAAGCGAAGAAACAGTAACTGTCAAGGACCAAACCCTTGCCACCACCATAGAGGAGCGAATTACCTGCACAGTCAAGAGACAATGATTAGAGAGGCAGCATAACCAGTTATATGGAGAATAAACCGAGAGAAGGGTAAAGATGAGTACCCTGAAGGTTACCTAAAGTGGAGAGTAGGTTCCATAGTCGAACCCAGGACCAACAACACACCAAACAACGATGACCCTTAAGGTGAGCTGAACCACCAAAAACTGCAACCCACGACCAGAGGACCAACAACGAGGGTAGGTCACAAGAGAATGTAACCCACAGCCAGAGGGCCAACCACCACCAAGACCAACAATGTTTGAGCCACGGCCACAGAGCCACGAAACCCTAGCTGCTCACAAGGAGCAGAATTGTTAGCAGAAGAAAAGCAAAGAGGGAGCCTGAAATCAGAGCAGAGAGGTTACCTTGTGTTAGAGCTGAACTGTCGCCAGGGAAGTCGGGCTGAGGACTTGACAAGAATGCACACCATAAACACAGTCAAACGCAGCAGAGACAAACCAGAAGTGCAGCAAACCAACTAAAATTACAGAGAAATCACTGCATACCCAGGACGGCCACAAAGCCCAGCATTGTTTCGGAAAACCACGCAAGAAGCAGCCACCAAACTCATCGATACAACATCTTAACATTACCCAGTAACATAGAACTAGAGCCGAGGCCGAAACCAACAGACAGTGGGAGGCAGAGAGCCATTACCATCGGGCGGAAGGAACCAGGTAAGGGCACAGAGGAGCAGAGCGAAACCAGCAGCAAAAATAACCCAAGCTACAACCAAAACCCGCACCATAGAACCATAACACGGTGACCAAGACAACCTCGAAAAGGTGGCAGAGTTAATGCTCCATTAAAACCTCACCAAAAACCCCAGTTGCATACGAGCGCGGGAAGGGATCACATGGGCCAGTTGCCACGAAGGCACCCACCATAGCGTTTGAGGTAAGTCATCACTCCTCTTCCCCATTCTGGAGGGAAAATAAAATTCATTAGTCATCACAATGAATATTACCTACATGGAAATGTATTCAGTTGAAACAATGCAAGAAAAATATGTGCAAAAGGAAATTGTAAAATCACAAAACCAATTTCTCTCCTTTGATAAAGGAAGTTGTTGCAAAACAACTCAATGGAGTTCAATATATGAATTTCAGTTGTTGCACAATATATCTATGAAGTTCAGTAAGTGCATTTCCAGTTTTGATATTTGAAGGTAGATCTTCAAGTTGCACTGGAAAAAGACCTAATGTGCGGAGGCAGAAAATTCAACTCAAGCACATGGAGGTAGCAAATTTGAAATCCAAATTGTCCCTAGGAATGAGAATGTGTCTAGCTAATATGGTACGAACGTAACATGGACTACCAGATGCTTCTTTGACCATGTGTGCCATACCACGCCATATTCATTTATCAATGCATCACATATTATTAGCAACAATGCCATGCACTGAGCCCATGATTATGATCATCCATGATCGATGGATGACATACGGGGCAAGGGACTGACAAGCATTGTCACCTCAATTGGAAAAGGGTAAAATTTGTTTGTTTGTTTTTCCAAAAAGTCTCACAAGTAACTTACACCTTATGTTGATGGCTATTCCCCATCCAAGTTTCATCTGGAAGCCAATTTAATAGATTTTGATGTAACACAACATGGCCTAAGTTTCATAGTTTTGTATTTATAGTTGAAATTAATATTCTATAACAATTTATTTCCATCATAATATTAGATAATATAAGATTAAAAGTAAGCGATCGACAATAAACATTAAAATACTTCATAATATATTTCACATTTTACTAAAATTCACAAAAAATAAATTTATTATTATCATTAGTTATGCTAATGGGCATGCCTATTTTATAATAGAGTTTTTAAAATTTTAATCTAATTAACCTCTATGCTATAATATTCATAATAATAGATCAAGATCAAGATTTAAGATTTATCGCCAAGTTAGTTATGTTCTTTTAATTAATTTATCTAAATTTAATTAATTAAAGAAAATGTCATATTGTCATGTAGTATTGATAAGTCACAGTATTGTAACAAAAGTTGTTTATGAATTAAAAATTTCCATTCCATGGTAAATTGGGGTGAATCTCAACACATGTCATATTGTTACATGTTTTTTAAAATGTATATCGATGCAAATTCACCCCACTTCACCATGAAAATTAGTTATTTAAGTAAAATATCATATCAACACATAACAAAGTTTCCAATCAAACAAGAACTTGGTCGAGTTCTCACTTTTTAAAGGTAACAAAAAATCATCCAATTTTGAAAAGTGTTGATTCATAATATAACATTTTTTAAGCATATTTTTGACATTTTAAATTTTCTAGTGATTTTTATGTTGATTATGAAAAACGTTGATGCAAAATCAACCCTTTTTTTTTGGTTTGACACTTTAAATTTTTTAATGTATTAAGTGTTGATAGTTATTTTTTAAATTTAACAATTTTTGAAGTAGTAGTCTTCTTCTTGTTCTTCCCTAATATATTTATTTTTTAAGTGTTTTTCACGGTTGTGTTTTTTTGTTTTTATTTTCAATTGTTTTTGTAATGAAATCTTTGATTTTTTGCATAGTTAAAAAAATGTCAATATTTTAAAGTTAGGATTTTCTATATATTTATGTATCATATTTCAATGTACATCAATAATTGTCACTAAAAAATAATAATTTTAAACATTTGTCAAAAAAATACACATTTTGAGACTTTTTTTTGCTAAAAATGACATGTGAAATAAATGATTTTTATGGGAAAATTTTAACAAAAAAAAGTTAAATAATATCATTTTTTTTATGAAGTTTACGTCAAAAAATAATAATGTTCACAATTATTTAAAAAAAAATAGTGATTCACATAAAAGTTAAAGTGAAAATCAAATAATACAAATATTAAACATATAACAACAATAATTGAATACTTATTCTTATCATAAAATCTCAAAGTCAAAACATTACAAATATAACTAATGAATAATTCTAAAAATTGAGCTTGATTTGCAAGCATAAATTAAATTTAATCAACAATATCATATAATATGAAATAAAATAAATAATTTTAAAAAATGGCAAAAAAAAACATTAAAAAAAAATATGTCCCCATTAAAAAAAATTATAATTTAAAAAATATATATAATTTTTTTATAAATTATAATTAAAAAAACACATTTGAAAAATAAATAAAAATAAATGTCCCCATTAAATTAAAATATAAAAAATAAACATTAAATAAATAATAATAATTAATTAAAAATAAATAAAAGGGAAAAAAACATTTAAAATCAGCCCGCCGCCCCACAACGCCCAAGGGGACTGGGACAGGGCCAATAATAGCTGCACGCGGTGGCTTCTGTCCCTAGCATGGGAGCAGTGTTGTGCAGTTGCTCCCGCCCCTGGCCCAGGAGTAGTCGCGCACGGTTGCTCCCGCCCCTAGTATGGGAGAAGTTGCGCACGACTCCTCCCACTTCTAGCCTGGGCCTCTTGAGTGTTGTAGGGGGTGGTGGGCGAGACACTTATTTTTTTTTAATTATTTATTTGACTTTTTAAATTTTTTTAAATATTTTTTTTGTGCTTTTTTAATTTTTAATTTATTATTATTATTATTATTATTTTATATAATATATTTTTCCCTAGGGAAAAATCGTAATTTTCATTAAGATGTTGAAAATTACATGTTGTAGATGTTTTAGGAAGCATATGCAATATAGAGTGGTTATTGCCACATATCTGAAAAAACTATCAAAAATCTATCCTGGGATAGGAGACTGATAAGTAGATACAAAATTACATGTCTGTTAAATATATATACATATAAATACTGAAAATATAAAGACTGTCTGATATCTAGATCATAAAAAATCAAGGCCTGACTGCCCCATCAAGTTGCTGATCGTCATATGGTCTGTGGAAGTACTGGTAGAAGTCGTGCCTTGACTGCTCTTAGATCATCCAAATCCCCCGAGGCTGGAGCGCGACCTCCTTGGATAGACTATCGAAAATTTGGTTGCGCTCCCTATAGATGTGATGACAAGTGATAGTGTCAAATTGTGATTTCAATAGGTAAGTCTCATCCATAATGTTCCTGAGTGTGTGCATGTGACAAACAGATTGTTGATTGAACCAATTTATGATGAGTTTGGAATCTCCAAAAATCTGAATGTGTCTACATCCCTTCTCGAGAGAAAGTTATAACAAATGTCTGAGAGTTATGAGTTCAACATAATTGTTAGTTCCATCTCCCAAACCCATCTGAATTTTGAAAAAATGATTTTCAGTAAGGTGAAGTAGCACTCCCCCACCACAACCATTCTGCTGAGTTGATCCATCAAAATATGCCCAAGGAATGTTTCTGTCAATAGTTTCAGCAATGATAGTGCATTGTGGTTGTGGTCGATCATCCTCTGGGATACTGTTATATATTGAGATGAGATGAGCAGATGCATGTGTCCAGTGAGGAGCGATGCCCTTAAAGATGAGCTTATTCCTGTGCAGCCATATGCACCAACAGATCAGGAGGGGAAGGTTCCTTATTTTGGTGGGTTGCGCTGCAGACCACCACGATTGCCAAGCTGCTTGAATATTTGCACCATGCCATCTGTTGGATAGTTGAATAGACGAAAGAACAAGATTCTAGAAAGAAGTGGTAATAGTGCAATGAAGAAAAAGGTGCTCTACTGATTTTGTTGCCTGTCGACAGAGGATGCACCAGGTTGGTCCTTGAAATGAGCGCCTTTGTAAGTTATCCCCTGTGGGAGCTTTATTACGAAGGATACACCACATGAATAACTTAGCTCTAGGTGGTGCCTTCAACTTCCAAATAGCGCACCACCACTAGTCAATAACAAGGGGCTTATGATCAGAAAAAATAATGGAATAACCATCCTTTGGAGAATAGGAGCCATGCAGTGCATGAGCCCAAATGAGCTCATCCTCACCCTCTGTAATCCAACATGAGATTCAAAAAGAGCATTTGTGTAGGAGAGCCAATCATCATGCCAATTATCTGGAATGCCTAATTGATTAGCAGATTTCCAGGCCTGAGAGAATATAGTGGAGTTTTCCAGATCTACAATGTGGGCAAGGCGTGAAATACCTGTGCTCGAGAGAAAATGTATGAGATATGGAGGAAGAATATATGCATTCCCACATCCAGACCAAGGATCCATTCCAATGCGGACCAGGTTTCCAGATCCAATCCTCTAGGCCAATCCATCATGAATGTAGGATATGGAGTTCAAAACTGCTCGCCAGATAGTGGAAATATTAGATTTGTTCCATGAGGGGCACCTAATCCAATCAAGGAGGTGGAGTGGACTAATATATTTCTGAATGACCACCTCAGTCCATAAGTTCTTTGCAGTGAGAACTTGCCATCCCATCTTGGCAGCAAGTGCTTTTGCAAAGGCATCAAGGTTTTTCATGCCCCATCCTCCCCATTTCTTAGGTAGGGCAATGTGATCCCATCTAACCCATGCATAAGTATGGCCTTCTTGCTTCCCCTTCCATAAAAATCTGCAGCACAACTATTGAATTCTAGATAAAATACCCCTTGGAATCCAGGCCAAAGACATCCAATACACCGGTGTTGCTTCCAAAATAGATTTAATAAGAGTGAGGCGGCCTGCCCTAGAAAGCCATCTGTGGTGCCAGATATTCAGTCTCCTTTCTATCTTAGCCACTAGCCATATCCAATCAGCAATTTTGTAGTGAATGGGCTTGAGCTGAAATCCAAGGTATTTGAGACCATCTTCAAAGGGGAGGAGTGAGAAAGGAAATCTTTGATGGGCATAGTGTGTTTCATATTGTGAGCATCCAACAGTAGTTAGAGTTGATTTTTGTTGATTGCATTCCATTCCAGTAGCTAGGCAGAAGGACTTGAGAACAGAAAAGAAAACTAATGAGTCACCAATCGATCCATTAAGGAAAATTAGGACATCATCAACAAAAAGAAGGTGTGAGATAGTACATCTATTAGTGATTTTAATACCTTGTAGTCTACCAAGTCTTCTTTCCTCTATGATAAGACAACTCAATCCTTCCATGACCAGCAAAAAAAGAAGGGGAGAGAGTGGACATCCTTGTCTAAGACCTCTCTCAACATGAAAAAATGGAGAGGCAAATTTGTTGATAAGGACACTATATGAGACATTGGATATGCAGCTCATGATCCAGTTGATGAAGGCAATAGGGAATCCCAGATGAGTCAAGAGCATTCTCAAGTATAGCCAGCTGGTATGATCAAAGGCCTTTGATAAATCAATCTTTAGTATCATACCTTTTAGCCTCTTGATCTTGATAGAGTGAAGAACCTCCTGAGCAGTTCCAATGGCTTCATGGATCTGGCAATGATTAAGGAAAGCAAATTGTTCGGGAGAGATGTGGCTAGATAAAATAGGCTTTAGGCGGTTGGCAATGATTTTGGCGATGATCTTGGGGAGGATTTAATTATTTTTATTTTTATTTTTTTAATGTGTCTTTTTGAGTTCTTTTATTTTTATTTTTATTTATTTATTTTATTTTATATAAATATTATATATATATATATATATATCTTTTTGGGCTTTTTTTAATATTTTTTGTTTTTTCTTAAATTTCTATGTTTGAATTTTCATCTGTGATGTGTGCATTTTTTCTTTTAAGCTCCACTGGTGATACATTTATGGGGGATTGAACATCGATCACTTGGATAGGACAAGGGCTTGCCAACTTGTTTTTTTTGCCAATTTTGCTTCCACCTGCGAATTTTCATCAATTATGGGTCATTTTTTAATGTTTTTTTCTTTGTTTTTTATACAATTTTTTATATTTGATTTTTTTGGGATCAATTTTAATTTTAAATTTACTATTTTCAATGTTTTAATTTAATTTAATTTAAATTTAAATTTATTATGTTTTTTCTTTTATGTTTTAGTTTAAGTTTTTAAATTTTTTGTTTTGCTTTTTAAATTTATTGATTTATTTATTTATTAGTGGATTTGTTATTTTGCTTCTACTTGCGAATTTTCATCCATTATGTGTCATTTTTTTAATGTTTTTTTTCTTTTTTTTCTTATACAATTTTTTATATTTGATTTTTTTTTGGGTGAATTTTAATTTTAAATTTACTATTTTCAATGTTTTAATTTAATTTAATTTAAATTTAAATTTATTATGTTTTTTTCTTTAAGTTTTAGTTAAAGTTTTTAAATTTTTTGTTTTGTTTTTTAAATTTATTGATTTATTTATTTATTAGTGGATTTGTTAGTGTCCATTTCATATTGGATTTTTTAGTTTTTGTTTTAATTAATCAAGTTCGCTTCCACTACGTGTTAATTTGATGGTTGATTTTTATCAAGCATGCCCCACTATGTGTCAATTTGATTGTTGAGTTTTAAATTTTCATTGCAATGTGCCAAATTGTCTTAGGTTAAGATTTTAAAAGATTTATATTTCTAGCATTTAGTATAATGACTTTTTGTCTACATATTTATTTTTAAGGTTTAATTTAGTCATGATATTTCATTTCGAAATATGTTGCAAATTCAAAATATGTTGAAAATCTAAGATTTGTGATAGTCATGATATTTGTTTTTAATTCTATAGCTGAAAAATGTTAAAATTTTAAGTTTTTCAGATTCATGGTATTTTATCTTTAATCCCATTGTTAAAAAATGTCAACATTTTCAATTTTTTTAGCCATGATATTTATCTTTAATACCATGGTAAAAAATTGTTGGAATTTTTAGATTTTTTTGAGTTGTGATATTTTATCTTCAAGAGTGGTTAAGTGGTTAACCATAGCTTGACCTTAGCCAACATGGTTAACCCCATCAATCCATATTCAACGGTGGACAATGGTCAAGCAAGGTCATTCTCAATCTCTCAATCCATATTCAACCATAGTTAAACCAAGGTAGACAATGTTCAAGCAAAATCATTTTCAATCTATCATAATCAACTATCATTAAACATGTACAACCATGATTATATATTGACCATAATAAACTTTCATCAACCTTAAAATAACAACGTTTAACTATGAACATCAAAAATCACTCATGATTAACCATAATTTACTATTCTAACCACATATGTACTTTCAAGTAACAATAACCACTTAAACAAAAATAATTGATATATCTCTATAAAAACCACTTTCTACCTTTTGATAGTACAAACTAGCCGTCTTTTAAAACACAAGCCCAAGCACTAAAGTAAAAATGGTTGATATATCTTTATAGAAACCACTTTCCACCTTTTAATAGTACAGCCACCTTTTAAAACTGGTTGTTGCTAGTCACTATAACTGAGATCGTAAAAACACTTTATTTTATCATATTCCATTTACCCGTAGATATTATCTATATTTAGAAAGCCCACATTTTGAGATCATGATTCATTCTCGAGAAAAACAGGAAACATAAAAGAAATGTTATAATGAGCGGCGGCCGGGACCGTGGGCCGCGGGCGTTATTGTATTTAAAATAATTTGGAAGCAGTCACCTCCACATCACATTGCCTTTTCACAGACCGTCGTTTGCATTTGGCTTCACCCAAATTCCGATTCCCAACGCTGAGAAAATCATTGATAACGGCCGCAGTATTTAATGACAGCCGCCATTTCTATGATATGGAATTTCTCGTGATTCGTACTCCATTTCAACCTGAGTGACCAACAAAAGAGGCGGGATTAGTGTGATGTATGCGATGA
This sequence comes from Pinus tabuliformis, assembly GCA_031772625.1. Lineage (NCBI taxonomy): Eukaryota > Viridiplantae > Streptophyta > Pinopsida > Pinales > Pinaceae > Pinus > Pinus tabuliformis. The sequence continues at coordinate 962,288,465 of CM062808.1, read as the reverse complement.
ATCAAATGATAATGCTGGTTTTTGATAGCAGTGCAGGACGGACGCCCTCTGTCCTGCATCAAAGTCGGGCATTTATCCCATGTCTTCGCCTTTCTCTCGTCCGTTATTGCTCTTGGAATCAGCGAATTCTTTGGGAATTTTAGCGCAGCTCGATTCTACAAAATTTGAAAGAGAAAATGGGCAGGCTCAGCGCAAGCGAGAGGGAGAAGACGAAGCTGAGAGAGCGAAACAGGCGGGCAATAACGACCAGAATCTTTCAGGGTCTCAGAAAACATGGAGGGTACAACCTCCCTCCTCGGGCGGACATTAATGAGGTTCTTCGAGCTTTGGCAGAAGAGGCGGGTTGGGTTGTTGAATCGGATGGCACCACCTACAGGACCCAGGTATCGTAAAATCTGCACTGCCCTGGACAGTTGCAGACCGGGGTTTAGGGTTTCTAGGATTTAGGGTCTGTATTCAAAATAGATTAGCAATTTAGCCTGAGTTATAATATTGTTGAAATTCAATTCTGTTTTTTGGTATCCAATAACAAACCCAATTGCAAACACCTGCCCTCCCCTGTTCTGGACAATTAGAGAGCAGGGTTTAGGGTGCAGCCTGCAGGCCTTCAATTTCACTTCTCGACATGAATATTTGATTACGGTTAAACTATTTGACACACTTCCCTTTACTGTTAAACTTTTTGACTGCGCTTCCATTTAAGTGTTGCAGAAATTCAGTGCATATCATTTTGGTGAAACAGATGAAGGCATTTTATGAACTATTTATTGAATGAAGGCAGCGGACCATAGATTTGGTTGTGTGAGAGACACAATAATTTAATGCTTTTCCATTTTGATAAGTTGGGTATGGTGCCATTAAACGAATTCACTCTCAGCTGAGCTAAATCAGTTACAGGAGTCTATAGATAAGTTCCCTGGTTTTCCAAGAACTAAAATTGCTGTTTGAATCAGTTAAAGCCTTGAATGCCATTAGTGCATCATAGACACTTTGTGAAAAAGCTCTAGAGAAAGCATACTATATTTGCAATAATATATTATCCGAGACTAAATGGGAAGTAACACATTTGCTGATCTCAACTTTGTATTTTTATGTTCAGTCCAGTGTAGATTAGTGTCACCAAATGAGTAAATACGAACTCAATGTCAAGAAAAACAGATAGATTGAGAAATGAGGGTATATTGCCACTACCAGGTTGGGAGAACTGCAAAAAAGTAATAAAAAAATGATCAAAATAGACATTGTCTCTATTTACAGATATGAAACAAGGGCAAATATCCAATTTGAACCTTTGGCAAATTTAATTTAATTTATTTTATAGGTCAATGTTCTATCTTCATTGAGGAAAATCTAATCGAATAAGGAACTACTACAATGCAAGAGGGAAACTGAGAAAATAAATAATTGGGTAACGTACTGAATGCTTTAACTGCAACTCTGCAAACTTCTGTCCAATTCTCTGGTCTGCTGCCTTCATCTGTTTCATATTAATATGCATTTCCTAAAATTTTGAAGGTTTGAACGCATATATAGACCGAATATACGGCTTTTCTATTTGAATTGAGCATCACTTTCGACATTTTACAATGTAATCCAGCCATCAAATACATCTTGAAAGTGAAAAAAAAATGTCCTGTGGGACATCAAAATCCAGGCGTGCGTGCTAGGGTTTGTATTCAAGATAGATTAAGTTGAATCGTAACATTGTTGAACTTCAATTCTGTGTTTTGTTGGTGATCAAATGCAGAGCCAAATGCAAATGCAGAACGTGAACTGTGGGTACTTGGCCACTGTGAGACAAGGTCAATTGGTGCCGTATACGGGTGGCTTAAATCCCGGGGTTTTAAGCGATTACATTGATTACAGTGCAGTGAATATGAATAGTCCACATCCCCATGCGCTTCCCCAGGCAGTGACAGTCGCTTCCATGGCAGAAGCTTCTGCTGTCGGTGGGGAATGTTCAAGAACAGCTTCCCCTCACCGGCCTCCCGCTTCCATCCAGATTCCGAGTCCTTCGCTGTTCCAGCCATCGAATTCCGGCAGTGGCGGGCTATCGTCTTCGTTCCCTTCCCCCGCTTCCAGCGATCAAGGTGGGGCATTGAATCCGGCAGCCTCGTTCATCCCTGGCGGGTACTTCTACAACAACAACACTACAACTGCCAATATCAATATCAGGGCTCAGGATTTTCCGGGAGTCAAACAAGAAGAGGTGGAGGGGGGTTTCAGGGGTTCAGAGATGGTCGACACGGGCAGTGCAGGCGGAGGAACCCTGAATGCTTTAGCAGCAGCAATGGGGCAGATAACAGGGCTCTCGAGTTGGAATGTCAGAGCGTCGCAGCTTCCACCATTCATGATGGTTCCGCCGGTTCGCCTGTGGCAGGAAATGAGGGGAACTTCTACACAAAGTAGTCCTCTCAGTTCTCCTCGCACTTATTGACTGACCCATTTAAAGGGTGGCCTGAATTCACCAATTTTGGTTATGGAAAAGGATGAATGGAATATTTTGGCTGGTCGCCTTTTGTTGGGCAGCAGCCAACAAATATCGATGAATATTTTTGCTGCAGGCCATGGACATCGAAAATATATTGACCTCTCTGGTCTCCTGAATTCTGTCGGAAATTATCAACACAGAAGTAAATCAGATCCACTTGACCTTTTTTCCAAAAGCTTCTGCAGATTTTACCAATGCCGAAGATTTCAGAAGCGAGAATGAAGAATCCGGTCCATTGTCACAAGAAGGGGCCATTTAAAAAAATTACTTAATATTGTCCATTTTTCATAAAAACGGTTACTAGTTGCCCAAATTTTGGTATTTATAAGAAGGGGCAGTGGTTGTCACATGTGAATACCTCATTCTAAATCTGCTTTCTCGGAATCCATGTTGGCCTTGTGTTTCTATGTTCGTTACAGAATCTTTTGGAAGATGGATGGTATTATTTGCACCCTTAGAATATCAAATTTTTGAGTCTCAATTATAATCTTCAGTCGAGTATTGGTTGCAATATGCTATGGATCTATATGTTTTTCAGCATTCTTTTTATATCTTCTGAAGTTACTATATATTTACGTTGACATGCATTCTTTCCAAATGTATGCTGAATATAATCAACCTGATGCTAATATTTCTGGTTCCACTATTCCATGTATGAAAAAATGAAAACCATTTGTAGCATGTCAATGAGCTAGAGTATATTATTCATTAATAGCATACACTTCACTGTAAATTTTTAAAAGGTCTAGTATCATGTAATGCTAGAGAAGCCATTTTGATAAATACTCAATTAAGGCATCAATATAGTTGGGTTCTCTGCCAATGAAACCTCTGAAGAGTAAAGAAAGATTCCCGAAGCAAGAGGTCCAATGGTTTTGCCTTGTTGAAACATATGTTAATGCATCAGGAAAACAGCCACTTCCATTGGCTGGAGATTAACAATCAGTGGCCTCATTAACCTCCAACTCCGATCAATTTGAGGTCCAGCTTTCATTTATCTGCTGGTATCTTTACAGAGATTTGTACGCTTGGATGAAGATTTACCAGAAATGGAACACGTTTCTGTCCAAAAGAGATAAAGATGCGTAAGCAGTTAAAACTTAAACCTTTTACTTCTCTCATACAGTATTTAATATTGTAAATATTTTAAATTGAACATCTTCAGGGTAAGCCTTTTCACGTGAACAAATTTTAATATAGTTCTCTTCTGAGATTTCTCAGGTTTGAAGTGCGTCACTTCAGTTTTTAGTCCTTTGTCCTCAGCTGATCTATCCTTTGAAATTCGGTTAATAAAGGTTTTACTTATGCTAAGATTGAAAGCTTACATTGGCCTTGCACTTAAAATAGCGCAGCTTTTTCCTCCACTGTTGGAAATTTCTTTTGAGAATGCTTATTGATGTCAGGGAAAACTGCTAACTAAGATGGATTCAACATCTGCCCATCTTCTTTTTAGATTATTCGCATTCACTTATGCTTCTTCTTGGCAAATTTGCATGTCTTTTTTTGATGATATCAATGTTTTCTTTTTATGTGTCTGGCTTTTTAATTTGTTGTCCCCATTTTTCTGGACTTAATGCTAGTTGGTTTGGTTACGAAGCAATAATTGGAAATTTGGAATGCAAAATCAGAAAGTCACGATGATATACTTCGGTTGACTTTATCAGTGTTGAGTTAGATGTACATCTATTTCCCTATCCAATGCCTTTTGGGATTGAGTGACAATGATTTGTGTTTCCAATGCATCAGATACAGATTTTTGAAATGAGGAGCTGCCATGTCTATCGTTCAAGCTTTTTTTTGAAGTTGTGCAGTGAGGAAGTTTTCCTAATTTTGTGAAGTGCTAAAGTTAATTTAACTGTTGAATCTATCCATCCTACAGGTTCGTATATGGGAAAAGCGTTATAGACAAAAACGCTCACGTCTCCAAATAATGCATACAACACACTTATAAGGTTAGAGGTGCCTCCAGTCCTTGTATGGTTTATCTGCTTTATGTACTTAACAGTCAATCTACTGTTTTTTGTTTGGAATTTTGTACTCTTTGCTTAAACCTCGTCTATATGGAGCGTTGTGTTGAATTCCCTTCTACGATGCTACTTCACAATCTTGTCTTGTTCATAGAAGAATTTATTGGGTACACATGTAGGATGGAGCGTTATGTTGAATTGCCTTTTACAATCCTGCTTCATAATCTTATTGTCTTCTTCATAGAATATATATTTATTTAGTACAAATGTATTCACTCTGGTTTGCATTTGGCTATGCCTAGTTTTGTTTGATAAAGTTTGCTGGCTTAAGTCCAACAATTGTTCTCTACATGTGTATTTAGTTATTTTATGCTGCATTCTATCATTCTATCTTATTAGCTGAGGATTTCCTATTTCAACTGGATGAGGATCCGTTGACTATTTATTTTTTATTTTTTATTTTTTAGATCAAGGGTCTAGATTGATTCTCAAAGGAATATGCTCAGCATATGCTTAGTCTGAATGCTTATCAATGGTTGACTTTTAATAAATTAAAAAAAATTGATGTTGCCCACACCAATTTTTTTAGGGATTGTCTTATATCCTGGTTCTAAAGAATAGAAATGCTTCAACACTTGTGTTTTTTGGACCTTAAATTCTTAAGTGTTAAGTAAAATTAAAGTTAATAATAATATTTTTGTTGCGATAGTTAATAATAATATTTTTGTTGCAATAGTTTTTTTTGTTATATATTTATCAATGGTAGATTCAAATGAAGCTTTGGACTATATCTCAACCACATTAATATTTTTAATGTGATTGTACTAGTTTTAACATCAATCAACATATGCCTTGCATAAGTGAGGAGATGAAAGAAAAATATCTGGTTGCCTTTCTCAGTGTAATTTCAGGCACCAAAAAAACTGTCATTTATCCATACCAGTAATGGTCATATTCTTATACCGTAAACTTGACTCTATCATAAAGTCAATTTATTGTTTTGGCTTTACAGACTGGATATGGGATACTCATAGTTATACCCATGGTATTTACATGGTACATATTTATGCCCATGGTATTTACATTTTACGAGGCCTATTTAAAAGCATTTTGACTTTATTTTAAGTTGCCTTTTGCCCCCTTGTAAGGGCTGGTAAGAAAGAGAAGACTGTACAAATGTTGAAGAGTTTGCTACTCACATAATAAAAGGTCTGACCATGTCTTAGTGGATCCATCCCATATTGGGTTAACCACTTAAATTTTGTCTCCTTATGATTTATGTTTATATATGTGTATTATATTTTTATATATTTTCCATTTTTATAACAAGTAGTTATCAGAGCCAAACTAAGGGCCAAAACTGAGACGCTGCTACTTAATAAAGAAATAATTGTAATATTTGGACAAGCCATAAAGGGAGAAGAAATAACTGAAATATTTGGACAGGCCATAAAGGGGTTGAAAGAAATGCAGGGATGAAGAAATGCAGGGATGACACTACTAGAAACAACAGGAGATTACTGGTTTAGCAGACATATAGAAACAAAGACCAAAGTAAACCGACCGAAACCAGATTAAAATATTAGTTAAAAAATTGTAAACTACATATAAATAGACATACTAAAAAACCAACCATTCATGGCACAGCCAAGTCCGCCAACAATACCATTTTCAACTTAACAACTTACGTAACATTTAGATTATTTTTTGATTGCCTTGTAGAAATTTACTAAATTCCTATGCCATAATTCACAGGCCATGTGTTGAAATTGGGTCCAGAATTATCCTTGGGCATGTTCATATAATTTTTTTCCTTGTTACGCATTGCTATTAAATCTTGAATATTTCAAGATGAATCTCAAGGAATTATTGAATTTAAGAAAAGTTGGGATCCTTGTTATTATTGAATGAATTAAATTAAAGTCTCAAATCGTAATATTCTATTGTGCTAATTATTAAAATATTCTATTATACTAATTAAGCTACTAAATTCGAAGCTTAACAACTTACGTAACATTTAGATTATTTTTTGATTGCCTTGTAGAAATTTACTAAATTCCTATGCCATAATTCACAGGCCATGTGTTGAAATTGGGTCCAGAATTATCCTTGGGCATGTTCATATAATTTTTTTCCTTGTTACGCATTGCTATTAAATCTTGAATATTTCAAGATGAATCTCAAGGAATTATTGAATTTAAGAAAAGTTGGGATCCTTGTTATTATTGAATGAATTAAATTAAAGTCTCAAATCGTAATATTCTATTGTGCTAATTATTAAAATATTCTATTATACTAATTAAGCTACTAAATTCGAAGCTGAATCTGGATAGTGACAAGTCGACAACTTAATTACGTGATTAAAATATTCTATTGTACTAATTGAGCTACTAAATTCGAATCTGGATAGTGACCAGTCGTCAACTTAATGCTCTTCTAAACTGAAAAGGTTATTTTTACGTTGAAGCTGCCACCCACCAAAAGGTGGCTGGTCGTCAAAACAATGCTCTTTTAAGCTCGAGAGGGACATTTTACGTTCAAGCTGTCAACTAAAATTAGAAATTTAGACGTATTTCTAATGGAAATAAATAGTTTTCATTTAATGGAGATTTTTTAAAAGTAAATTTAAATTGTGTAGTTTTAAAGTTTTCTTAAATAACTGTACTTACTTACTTAAAACTGCTTCTGCTTGGCTAAGAGCTCGTCTTCCTCGGACGTAAGGAAACAGGTTAACGGCCCAAGACCCAGAGGCATCTGGCAGGAGTGAAACCCTGCTCCCTTACGGACCACCAGCGGGTTCGTGGTTTTCCTTGATAACGGTGATGAGTCAAACCGACATTCGCGGATAGCAGCTAGAGATGGCTGTCCTCACTGTTGGTTTGACACCTGAGTTTGATAGGTTTTGCCACCTTCGAGAAAAAAAAAAAAAAAAAAAAAAAACTGTACTTATGTATTAAAAATATCTTAAATAATAAAAATTCACAATGAATATTTTAGTATTTCAGATAAAATTCACAATATTTTAGTATTTTGAAAGACTTTTATTTATGTATTAAAAATATTTTAAATAATAAAAATTCACAATATTTTAGTATTTCAAATATTTTTTAAAACACTAAATTTATTTATTTTATAAAAAATATTTTAAATAATAAAAAATTATTTATATATTAAAAACATTTTAAATAATAAAAATTCACAATATTTTAGTATTTCAAATATTTTTTAAAACGTTAAATTTATTTATTGATAAAAAATATTTTAAATAATAAAAATTTACAATTTCTTGTAAAAAGTTGTCTTTAAATTTAATTAAAAATAAATAATTAAATCACATCTTTAAAAATGCCTTAATAAAAAAATATATATAATTTTTTTTGAAAGATCAGAAAGGGAGAACCAAGTGAAAATAAATTTGCAGTTTAAATTTAAAGATCCAAAATATTTTAGAGTTTATGAATCAAGAAAGAATATTTTTAAATTAAATTTCATTAATCTATAAAATTATAAAATTAATTATAATTTAGAGTTAAAAAAAATAAACTTTTAAAATGTAATGATATAAGATTTAAATATAAAATTTAATGAGTTCTGATAATATTTCCAAGTGAAAATAAATTTGCAGTTTAATTTTAAAGATCAAAAATATTTTTAGAGTTTATGAATCTAGAAAGAATATTTTTAAATTAAATTCCATTAATCTATAAAATTATAAAATTAATTATAATTTAGAGTTGAAAAAATAATCTTTTTAAACTTAATGATATAAGATTTAAATATAAAATTTAATGAGTTCTGAAGAATATTATCGATTTTTTTTTATAAATTTTGAAACATTAATAGGTGATATTTTTAATTTTAAATTATAAATTCCGAAATATAGTATTATAAGATTTAAGTATATTATTTAAAAAATTAAAATAAATAAAAATTAAAAATAATATTAATAAAATATATGAATTTATTATTTAAATTATTGCTGAATTTTTAAATATAATATTATAAATATGTTATATAGAAAATATTACAATATTACTATATATATATATGATATTATAGATTTAATTATATTATTTAAAAAACTAAAATAAATACAATATTATAAATTTGCTATATACATATAGGTAAATGGAAATTAAAGATTAAGTTATTAAAAAAAATATAAAACTATTATCAAATGATGAATATATTGGTTTATATTTGTGTTTTTCTCCGGCAGAGTGATAATCAAATTTATGATTTTATTGAGAGCATTTTATGATAGACTATTTTGGCATTTTTATTTTTGAATTTTTGAGATTCACTATGAGTGGTTTTTTGGTTTTTTTAAATAAATGAGTTTTTAAGGTTTGAAATGGTTGGAAGTCATAAAGAAAGTCATTTTTTTGAGATTTATTACAAGTGGGTTTATTTTTTATTTGTTAAATGAGTTTTTTTTTAGGTTTGGAATGGTAAGAAGTCTATAAAGAACATCAATAAAGCATCTATATATGATTTTCTTTATATTGGAAGAAAGTTTTGTTGAAATCTAATATTTGGGTCTACATTTTCATCAAAGCTCAATTCTTTTCATCATGTAATGGGTGATGCTTTACAATTGGTTAGTGGTAAAATTGTCCCAGGAGTAGCTTGTTCTAGCATTGCTTTTTCCACTTCATCACTATATGGAAGCCTAAAAAATGTCTTGCAATCTTTGTGGAATTTAGAAGTAAAGTGAAACTTATAACATATATTATAGGATTGACGATTTCAAAACTAAAGAAAAATGAAGTAGGCAATAGTATTGAATAAATAATGTAGCCGAGAAAGAAACATGGAACAAAATTCTTAAACCAGCGACAACATTCTCCCACATAGAAATTCCAACTAAACATTGGGACCACACTTTTTACTGGGAAAACTCCAAGTATCAAAATTTCTGGATGATCAAAGAAACAATAAAAATTGAAAACTAAAACCCAGATGGATAATACCACAAGTTCCCAAGGAAATGGACCCATAATTTATCTTTAAACGTATAAAGGTGTCCTTGAATGATCCTTCCCAACGCCATTGGATTGATGTGTTATTTGCATTTCCTTGTGTGAGGTTAATGCATGTCGAGAGTTGAGCCCAACCATATATTTCTCTAAGGGATGTTGCAACTATAAAATTCCCCATTTTTAAGAACAAGCTATGGCTAGCCCATTTGTTTACAATCATATTCAGACTTCTTTTCACATGAAAGAAAGAAACGCCATAGAAGAATCCTACCTCTTGATTAATTCATGCTATTAAGATTGAAAGGCTGCTATACATTATGGAGATTATACCTAGCATTAATTTTATCACCATCATAGAGTCCTTGATGATGTTTAATTACTTGATCTTTGTTCTTTTGGTAATGAGAATGCCTTGTAGAAGAGTATATGCCTCTAATAAGGTATTAGTAGCTTGTCCAAGACACTCACATAGGTATCTAGCGTTTTTCCTCTTGAGATTGAAAACAATCACCACATTTGTCACCCCCTTTATAATGGTAAATATAGTTGATATACTGGCTAAACAATAAGGATTTTTCAAAGTTATATGATTTTAAAAAGTTAAAGTTTTCAAATTTCTCTCACATCTAATCAAGTATAAACCTATAAATAACTCCATTTAATATACTTTACTATTATATTTAATTTTAAGAAAATAAATTAAAATAAATTAAAACAAATTAATAGAATTACAAAATATGAAAATGCAATTTAATTGTTATTACAATAATGAAAAATCTGAACTTTTAAATAATAATTAAAATTCAGAAGAATTTTAATTTTAAATGAAATACATTTATAATTAATAAAACTATTTGGGAGTCCCCGATGGGGGTGGTAAATGATCGAATGGAATTCCAGGACATGGGTGTTAATGTGAATACCATGCACCACTTCAATGAAGCGGAAACATGTTTGGCAAATTAAAATTCAGAAGAATTTTAATTTTAAATGAAATACATTTATAGTTAATAAAACTATTTGGGAGTCCTTGATGGGGGTGGTAAATGATCGAATGGAATTCCATGGGTGTTAAGGTGAATACCATGCACCACTTTAATGAAGCGGAAACATGTTTGGCGAGCTTCACCTAGTGCTTTAGAGATGAACGTTATGGAGAAAATCTAGAGTATAATGGGGTTGGGCCTCATGATAGAACTCATTTGCAGGTGTTGGGCGATGAGGGTTAGGATTGTAAGGGGTGAAGTCTTTCCAGGTGCGAAGGGAGGCCTACTAGTCAAGCCATTCCCTGCCCCTGGCATGACGTTGATTAATGTGAGTAATATCTGGGGGAAGGTTGGTGTTGTTCCGACTATGCTAGTAAGACAGAGCGCCATATGGGACCATGGAGCTAAGTGGCACATGGAGAATAGGAAGAATTATGCGTTGATGAGGTGCATGGAGGTTCATGAAGTTAGGTTCGTCATCTTCCTAGGTATCGGTACAACATTTCTCGCTTACACACAGGGAATTCTGTTTAGTCTGCTCATTATTGGTTTTAGTAATTTCTCTGCTCTGTCTGGGTTGAGCCCTGCCGTCGGCTTTGCATGGGTGCAAGAGTCTCTAAGACTTGTTTTTTGTTCTATAGGCCTCTATTCGTGGTTGCACATTCCACTTGGTTTCATCGACTTTAATTTCTTGTTCTATTTTTATATCTTGGTTTCAGTGGTTTTGTGTTCCTAGAGGGAAGAATCAGAAGTGTAGGGAGCCCTGAGGTCAGGCCAGAGTATCCAATTGGAGATTTAAAAGCCCCAAGGTGGGGTGTGATTTATCTTATGGTGGTCTTCTATCTAAGGAGGAGCATTGTGGTAACAGGTTGGCCATATGATGTATTCTTATCCCTATGGCTGCAACCGATAGTAGTCGGCTTCACGGGAGAGCCTGTGGGGCAGGTAAGTGAGTGGTGGTTTTGTTGTTTGTGGGATGACCACGCAGACCCGAGTTGGTGGTTGAACATATTTGCGCCTGTGAGGGGCAGACTTGGGGTGACTGGGAAAGTCTGGATAGGGGCTCTGTAAAGTGAGGCTCAGGTTTGTCAGCGACGAGAGATTTTTGGACTTGGAGGTGGTTCACATGTATAGGTAGTTAGGGATTTGGCAGACATAGGTGGTGCGGGTAGAGCGAAGTTCCCCATCAGAAGGTGTTGGAAATAACACTGAGAGGGGGGGGGGGGGTGAATCAGTATTATCAGATCAATAAAAATTTTTCATTTCCATACTTAGATACATATACGCTACTTCATTCGAGGGAACCCGCGTGTATACGCAACTGTGTCTAAAGCAACTAGCGTATATCCAAAATACTTATGATTCAGTTAATCCATTAAGTGTTGATCTTTAGTTAGTGCATCAGAACTTCATTAACTGTATGAACAGTAAGCAGGAGCAGTAAAACAGAACAAGAAGCACACATGAACACCATGATATAAGGTGGAAACCCAATGTGGGTGAAAACCACCTGCTGCAATTCGTTTCTATCTTCCTTTATTAAGAAACTTCTTTTACAATGTACTGGTGCAGTCCTTTACCAGCGCGCAGGCTACAACCTGCAGAAGGCTACAACCTTCTCTCGTTCTCCAGACTCTCCTGGAAGGGAGCTCCAACCCCCTTTGCTCTTGTACTAGATAAGATACTAGTACATAGGCGTCTGCCTACAATCTTCTCTTCTCCAGGTACAACGTTTCATAAATTTTCAGACTGGATACTCCTGAAGCACAACACATAATCTGAAGGCCACGTTTCATCAAATTTTCATACTGGACCCATAAATATCATTGAAGCACAAAACAATCAATACTAGCATCATCAATCTCTGAATCACTGAAACACTGAAACTCTGTCAACAACACAGTCACCAAAACACAGAGCAGAGCTTTACAATAATAATCAGAACCAACTGTACCGTCAAATCATGCATCAGAGTGCATACGCTACTTGGAAGTGCCGAACCTGCGTGTATACGCAACTTCATCAAGATGAACCAGCGTATATGTCATTAATCACTTATTCATAACTTTGCTGCACTTCCTGACCTCAGACATAACCAGATCATGACATATACAAAGATAATATATGTGTTAGCACCCAAATCTAGTCCATCAGATCTCATAAATATGAGTCATTATGATCCTGATCCAATATTAGTTCTCATCCATCAATACTGAAGCTAAACACAATCAGCCAAACAAGATATGCAGAATACTGACACCTTAAACTGTCATCAGAACCCTTCAACAACCAGAACCACTTGTAACTTCAAATATCATAGCTCAAAAGTTATACGCTACTACAATGAACTCAACCTGCGTACATACGCTCTTACACCAAAGCCAACCTGCGTACAGATCTATAAATATTCAATCATGACTTGCAGCGATTTCAAACTTAAGTTATACCCAGTTTAGATCATTACATGCGTCAGTATACAGATCTAGAATAAACATAATTAATCATATAGAGATAGTTCATTTCAAACCATTTGATCCCGATCTATCCTTAGATCTTGTTCTCCATCAACCGGTGAGATCCCTCCTTAGTTCAGATCAAGCAATGCATCATCAACCCATAACCTGCATACTCGATCTCATCCTTCATAAGATATTCAAGACTTTTCCAATTACCCTTGCCTAATGATCTTCTTCTCCTTTTATAGTCTTAGGCCTTGCTCAATACCACGGTCCAAAACCATAATAAATCAATACCAAGAGCCCAATACTTGGGATCAACACACTTGTCGAGATACCTTGGTCCAAAACCATAGGTTCAAATACCGAGGACTAACTACCACGGACCAAAAGTAAGCTTTCCGACATGTACGCGCTTTTCCGTTCATGAAACTGCGTGTATACCCTACTTGGTATATAGCGAACCTGCGTATACGCGACTTTGTATATAGTGAACCTGCGTATATACTCTTCTTTCTTCATTCTGATCATCAATTCTTTGCTACTGACCTGCTGCACTATAATCTGTCATTTTGCCATCAAGGACAACACTTGTCTCATAATGCCAACAATCTCCCCCTTTGGACTTGATGGCAAAGCTAACTTGTCATACTTAGAACTTGATCTTTTTATTCCTTTGAGTTGTCCTGCATCCCATGCATTTAGTTACATCTGTAGATTGATCCAGTTATATGTAAGTGAGATGTTCTTCTATGAGAGGGTTGCCATCAAGTACAACACATGCATCATAATGCCAACAATCTCCCCCTTTGGACTTGACGGCAACAACACCAAATCACTCTCCCCCTTTGACATCAAGGGCAAAGGGTGGACCAAGATATTCTCTTTCCTTGATAAACATTCTGCTGTCCATACTCCTCCTGAGTACCTGCTGAAATCTCCAAATGTGCTCCCCCTTTGTATATGCCAAAGTGTACCAATCTGTCCATGCTCCCCCTGAGTACATGCCAAGTCTCTGTACTGCTGAAGTGTGTTGTTCATGCTCTTCCTGACTGAAGGCAAGATCTGCAGAAAGATGCTCTTCAAGAAGAACCATGACTTATACATCATAAGAGACCTTTCTATCACCAAAAGACTTAATACATACATCCATTTCCCAACCACGTGGGGATATACTAGAATTGACTCATCCACCCAACCAAGTGGGGATACATCAAAAGTTTACACATGATAAAGCAAGAACATTACATCTTCATCCCAGGCATAGTGGGGAAACCAATATAGGCCGTTACATGACCTTGACCCCATGAAAGAGATATCACAAAAGAGATATATGACCTAGAGACGAAAAATCTAGAGCAAGACTTTATGAAAGTCACCAATAACTGATATTGGCAGCATCTGTCAATCACCATTCAGATCAACAACCAAGATTTCCTTCTGTTCTCCCTCTGCCTTTGTTCCACCTGAAACCAACAGCAACTGTGAACTAGAACCAAAAGTTTCTAAGATAATGCCAACAATGCATCATTGGAAGTTTATCTGCTCCCCTTGAACCTGTGCCAAATGGTCTCTGTCAGACCCATATCAGAATCTTCTCATTTTGAGTTTGACCCACTGATTTTCTTCAAATTATCATATATGCGACTATATCCACATAAACAAGCGTATATACGCGGATAGTCCTTATGAAACTCGCGTACAACCTTTTCCATATCAACAACCTGTAAATGTCATGTAACAAGGTATGTCTGAACATAGATGTCAACTCATCCTTTTAAAATATCATCATGAAATCATTCACATTATATCATATGTGAAACCACCATAGCCATTTCCTCAACATCAAGCTCTACATGATCCAAGTATCATTACTTGGGATCATCTGCATCAATCAACATATGTAAGTATCAACCTATCATCATATAGATACGAGCTCATCATCATGTCTCCAATAAAGCAACTTTGAGTAGTCATCCATGTATCAACACTATGTATCTTGAGCTCAAGCTCATTTGACAAAACTTCTTGATATCATCGACAGCAACAATCCTTATCCACAAGAGTGCCTGCATCATAACTGTATGATCTTTATGCATATGACGACAGTAGCATATGAGTGACTCATCATCAAGTGAGGAAGATGTGTATTCAAGCTTTGTACTTCTCCTCATTTAAGCACCATATATGCATCATCAAAGAATCAACCATAAATCTGATTTGAACATCAACTATGTAATCCCAAGAATCATATGAGATGGACAACTCATAACCACATCATAGCAAGATATATCATTTAGCCATATAAGCATCATCACCAAGGACTATTAACCATAATACCAACAATGAATTATTAAAGGCATATGCTCCCCCTCAACCTGTGCCATCTGTTAGATCTGATCATGCATATATCAGCAATAAGCATCAAGACATCATCATCAAGTAAGGATCAAACCCTTCTAAACATATTACAAGTATCAAGATATTTCCACACATCCTCAACACACTGTAAATATTATCAAACAGAGAAAATAATGGACTGAAACATAATAAATCCTTTTCCTGAACCTGTCTCTACTGCATTTCTTTAGATAATCATATACGCGACTGTGCAGCATCCAACTCCCGTATATACGCGACTTCCCTTTATGGAACTTGCATATGAGATTCAGGACACTGAAGTTTTATACTTTCAGCTCCCTCTGAGTCTGTTATGTCTGTGCTGTGTTGTGTCTGAGTACATTGCGCTGTGCCACATCTTTCTAACTGTACTTCCTTCTTCTTCCATATCTTCAAGTGTGATGTTGTTTTCTCCTTTTGGTGTGATGTCCGTGCTTTGTTCTTGCATTCCTTTGCTATATGTCCAAGCTTGTTACATGCATAACATCTTACATGTTTCATATTTCCCCTGTAGCGATCAACAGTGTTGTGACCAAACCCATTGCAAGCAAAGCAATATCCATTAAAGTACCTTGAATGTGATGATCTTTCTACATGATGGTCTTGAACCCTTCTTCTTCCACATCTAATTGAAACATGTCCAAGATTATGACATACATAACATTCAACATTATTCATAGGAGGAGTAAAAGATTTTATTTAAGGAGTCTCTTTCCTTGATTGTTGATGGGGTTGACCTTTCATCTCCTTGTTGATCATTTTAGATTTCTCTTTAGAGTTCCTTGCCTCACCTTGTGAACTAGATTCACCTTCAACAGATTCATGAAAACAAAGACCAGTCTTGATAGCAGGAGACCTTTGACTACTAAGAATATAATCCAAGGCTTTAGTACTATCTTGAAATCACAACAGTTTATCCTTTTCTTCTAATTTACCTTTCAAGATATTTACCTCAACTTGAAGTTGTTCTTCCTTTTCTAGACATTGCTTCTTCATGTCTTCTTCAGCTTTCCTTCCTTCTTCCAACTGATGCCTTAGTTTGAGAATCTCCTTTTCATGTTCTTCATTCAGATCATGCTGCATTTGACGAATTTTGAAGGCACATTCTAGTTGAGATTTTAAGCTGATATCTTCGTTTACCTGTTTTTCCATAGCTTGGAATAGATCTTTATTCTGCTTCTTTGATTCTTCAAGATCTTCCTTTAGCGAGCGGATCGTGGCTTCAAGACTTTCATAGTAACTGGATCTATCTCTGAGTTTCTTGATGGTTGTGCTTCTTTTATTGACTTCATCTCTTAATGATGTCACTTCACCCTGCAACTTTTGACATTGATTTTCCTTGTCCTTGAGTAACTTTCTTACCTTGTTTCCTTCCTCTGATTGAGCTTTTAGTTTGGTAACTTCTTTGAAAACACATTCCCTTTTGTTCAATAGATCTTATTGATTTTTAATTTTGTCTGTAAGCCTTCTAAATACTGCCTCTATTTGATACTTTTCTTGCTCACCCATAAAAGCAAATTCAGTTGCTTCACTATCACTTTCATCTTTTCCAAATGGATAGATAGCTAGAACATCAGAGGATAGCAAATTCATACCTGATAGTTCATCTTCATTCTGAAATGATTTTGAATCTGAAGAGATTCTTATACCATCATAGTTCTTCTGAGATGTCTTCTTCTTCTTAGGTGCTTTCTTCTTAAGCTTCTTTCCCATAGTTCCACGGATCTCCTTCAAGCGATCAAGCTTCTACCAAAGGACCTGCTCTGATACCAATTGTTGGAAATAATACTGAGAGGGGGGGGGGGGGGGTGAATCAGTATTATTAGATCAATAAACCTTTTTCATTTCCATACTTAGATACATATACGCTACTTCATTCAAGGGAACCCGCATGTATACGCAACTGTGTCTAAAGCAACTAGCGTATATCCAAAATACTTATGATTCAGTTAATCCATTAAGTGTTGATTTTTAGTTAGTGCATCAGAACTTCATTAACTGTATGAATAGTAAGCAGGAGCAGTAAAACATAACAAGAAGCACACATGAACACCATGATATAAGGTGGAAACCCAATGTTGGTGAAAACCACCTGTTGCAATTCGTTTCTATCTTCCTTTATTAAGAAACTTTTTTTACAATGTACTGGTGCAGTCCTTTACCAGCACGTAGGCTACAACCTGCAGAAGGCTACAACCTTCTCTCGTTCTCCAGACTCTCCTGGAAGGGAGCTCCAACCCCCTTTGCTCTTGTACTAGCCAAGATACTAGTACGTAGGCGCCTGCCTACAATCTTCTCTTCTCCAGGTACCACGTTTCATAAATTTTCAGACTGGATACTCCTGAAGCACAACACATAATCTGAAGGCCACGTTTCATCAAATTTTCATACTGGACCCATAAATATCATTGAAGCACAAAACAATCAATACTAGCATCATCAATCTCTGAATCACTGAAACACTGAAACTCTGTCAACAACACAGTCACCAGAACACATAGCAGAGCTCTGCAATAACAATCAGAACCAACTGTACCATCAAATCATGCATCAGAGTGCATACGCTACTTGGAAGTGCCGAACCTGCGTGTATACGCAACTTCATCAAGATGAACCAGCATATATGTCATTAATCACTTATTCATAACTTTGCTGCACTTCCTGACCTCAGACATAACCAGATCATGACATATACAAAGATAATATATGTGTTAGCACCCAGATCTAGTCCATCAAATCTCATAAATATGAGTCATTATGATCCTGATCCAATATTAGTTCTCATCCATCAATACTGAAGCTAAACATAATCAGCCAAACAAGATATGCAGAACACTGACACCTTAAACTGTCATCAGAACCCTTCAACAACCATAACCACCTGTAACTTCAAATATCATAGCTCAAAAGGTATACGCTACTACAATGAACTCAACCTGCGTACGTACGCTCTTACACCAAAGCCAACCCGCGTACAGATCTATAAATATTCAATCATGACTTGCAGCGATTTCAAACTTAAGTTATACCCAGTTCAGATCATTACATGCGTCAGTATACAGATCTAGAATAGACATAATTAATCATATAGAGATAGTTCATTTCAAACCATTTGATCGCGATCTATCCTTAGATCTTGTTCTCCATCAACCAGTGAGATCCCTCCTTAGTTCAGATCAAGCAATGCATCATCAACCCATAACCTGCATACTCGATCTCATCCTTCATAAGATATTCAAGACTTTTCCAATTACCCTTGCCTAATGATCTTCTTCTCCTTTTATAGTCTTAGGCCTTGCTCAATACCACGGTCTAAAACCATAATAAATCAATACCAAGAGCCCAATACTTGGGATCAACACACTTGTCGAGATACCTTGGTCCAAAACCATAGGTTCAAATACCGAGGACTAACTACCATGGACCAAAAGTAAGCTTTCCGACATGTACGCGCTTTTTAGTTCATGAAACTGCGTGTATACCCTACTTGGTATATAGCGAACCTGCGTATACGCGACTTTGTATATAGTGAACCTGCGTATATACTCTTCTTTCTTCATTCTGATCATCAATTCTTTGCTACTGACCTGCTGCACTATAATCTGTGATTTTTCCATCAAGGACAACACTTGTCTCATAATGCCAACAGAAGGTCCATGCTTCATTAGCGAGGTCGAGCTCGGAGAGGGGCATGCCCTCATGGATAGGGGGTGGTGCATCATGTGGACTAGCAAGACGATGGGGAGGAGTTGGAGCAGCAACACAATGTTTCCCCCAGGAGTGTGGACTTGCCTCCACCCTTCGATTCCTTGGAAGTTCAAATCCGTCAAGTGACAACAAGAGTAGAACAACTAGCGCTAGATTGTCACAATGACCACAACGGGGTCATTGGTTTACTGAATGATATCCAACATAACCAGTGGCATATTCTAGATTGATTATTCTCCCTTCACAGAGGTCAGAAGAGGCTCCAGGAGCTGTTGGAAAACTTTGAAGGGAGAATGACACATTTGGAGGCTCATGTACATGAAGATTTCGCCACCCTGGGGGTGGTGGCAATGATGACCTGGATCTGGGTTATATGGATGCTTAATGATGTTTGTAGGATGTATTTTGATTTTAGGATAGTTTTGGTCCATGTGGGCAATTAGTCTTTGGTCTTCTAGTTTTCTTTCGCTGATGTATTTGTCCTTTTGTCTTTATCTCTTATCAAACAAATCCGATAAGAGTGAGGCCATTAATGTTTTAAAGTTGTGCTCATCACGATGTAAATTTTCCTTGAATTAATAGGAGTAGTTGACTTACAAAAAAAATAATAATATTTGGGAGATATTTGTTGATGATTATTTAAGTTTGACAAACTTCAACAAACCAACTCGAATCTCGTTATCACAATGTTTTAGTGAGACAATTTGCTTATAGTTTACAACTAAATGTTTATGCTTTTTGTATTTTGTGCATTTTTTGTAATTCGTAGGACAGGGATAAACAAGAGAAAATTTACATCAACAGATAAAGCAAAAAAAAAACACATGAAAAATATATCATTTACAGCGGAGGTGTGATAAACGGTCATAAAAAGAAATTGAAAATATGAGTCAAATTTAAATTATGCAGTGAGCTAGTAAGAATTTGGCCCGAAAGGCCCCAGATTATGTAGAGCATACACTATTGTTTATGACATAACATGAAGATAAAATTGTTGAAAGATAAATAATGAAATAAACATATGCAGAATGATAAAGTTGTAATAAACTGCTTTTATTAATGATAAAGAGTATGACCAAGTTCTAAAAGGCAAGTTTCTATGAAAGATTATGACCAAACTTATTACAAACCACTGCAATGCAAAACAAAACATATGAAATAGCTCGGGGACAAGCCAAAATGAAAACAAATTAAAATCCTTCGCACAAGTGTAAATATGGAAGTTTGCTTTTTGCAAAATGGAAAGTTGATAGCACTAGTAAAAATAAACAATCTTCAAACAACAGTGAATAATTCAGAAAGACTTAATATACCTGAATATTTCCTTAGAAATATTGATGGAGTCACCTAGTTTATCACCTCTTGGTAAGATAAGATTGTTGTCACCATCATGATTAGCCTCTAACTTGTAGGAAATTAAAATCATAGGAGAAATGACAACTAGAAAACTTTATAGCATACATCACTTCATAGCTTTCTCTCTCTCTCTCCACCTTCATAGATACTTCCTCCTTTTAAAAATCTCCAAATCAGTTTGGGAAGTTCCCACGTTTTAAATATTGTGTTTTAGTTTGATTTCTAATATGATTTATTAGAGAATAGGAGGGATGTTCTAAAGGAAATGGTTAATGAAACAAATTTATTAACATTATTTTTCGAATCATGGTTTTAAATCTAGTAGGTAGGTCCTCTTTCCTTATTCGAATGGGTTTTATAATTGTCATATCCATATGTATATAAATAAGATATTACATAATCACATGATATTTGTCTCATCTCAGTCATAACTAATAATAATACAACAGATCAAATAAAAAGCATAATGATATTCCATATACAACCAAAACATGTGCCACATAACCAAAACCATTTCAACATCAGATTATTGCTGAGCAAACCAAACCCTTGTGACTCCCATTACCTCTGTGTCTCTCTTTTTGAATAATTTATGCATATTATATGTGCCAACATAATAAACATAATGCTTTATATAACAGAGCTTCACAATCTTGAATTGTCTTTTCCAAAGAGAGCCCATGCTAAAAATTAATCACCATATATATATATATAAGCATAGTATAAAGTATCCTGGAAAAATGAAGCAACATTGTCATAAAAAATTTTGTCATCAAAAAAATATGAACAGTACTAAAAACCATACCAAAACATGCTGCAAACACCATAAACTAATATCCCTTCGTGAAATGGAGAAGATTCCACTTGTTCTTATTCTTGGTGGGGAAGAGATGTCACTGAATGTGATGACCCATGTGATGCGTTAGAGAGTGTAACCTATGCTTTCAACCTATTATCACTGACAATAGGTTGTGGGTTCACTGTTTATTTGGATGTTTGACAAACAAGACCAACAAGTATGGTAGGCTGCTTGGAGGTATGATGAGCAGGGTGAGGTTGTGGACTGGCAGGAGCAAAAGGTTTTTGTGATGCATGAGGGGAATGTACAATGTGTGTGTTGTAGCTCCTAGAAACAACCCCCAGGTTGAGGAGAGGTCAGTTCCTGTGACATATTAAGAGTGTTTGTAAGATTTGCCGAAATTGTTCATTTACATTCAACATTAAACACTTTTTTAAAACAAAATTGGTTCAGAATATCGTTCAAGAGGGTAGATGCAATTGATATCAAAGAAAACTCACAGAAGACTTAATATCTAGCTCTGGTGGTTAAATTAAAGAAGCCCATAGTTCGTTGGTCATTGTAGTAACTGCAAAATAAGAATATCAAGAAATGAAATCAAACATACAATGCTTAGCATAAAATATCGTGCATTGGAATTCAGTAAGAAAACTGATAAATAAAACATTGAAGGACATATCATATTACATGGAGCGCATATTAAGGATGTTACATCTTATTAGTCACAGGCATATAAGATCAACATTAGACATAGATGAATCCATGATTTCATAAAAATACACCCAACAACTATTATTACATGTCATCTGAGAAGAAAACAAAGATAAATGGAATGAACACATAAGAGAATACATACTACAACCTTATGTGAGCCAGAATCACCAAAACTGTTTATTAATATGCAAATAGAGCATACATTTTTCCTTTCTCCATTAACAGTTCTAGAGCCTCCTTGAAACCAAAATTCATAACCCTTCAAAATGTATCATAAACAATTTTTTATAGGGACTCAAGACAAGTACCCCTTACAAAATATTATTTTTTGATCCCCTAATGATTCATGATAACAAAAATGGTGTTAGCGTGCAACTTGCACAACTGTATTAACTAAGCCCTAACTAACTTGAGTACGTTTCTTGAAACAAAATATTTACAAAAAAGCATAAAACAACAAAGTTTCATGATTTACATGATAAGAAAAACCTTCATCTTCAATGGCGAGGTTTTGGAGGAAGAGTTGTTGGGTCGATGATTTGGAGTTGTGGAGGGTTCATGAATTGATCACATTTCTGCCATAGTGTTAGGCTTAGTAGATGAGAGTGAAAAAAACTTTGATAGGAGATATTGATAACTGTGACCCCTGCATAATTTGGCCTAGTGCGAAATAAGGTCCTCACCAGCGATAGCAACTGGAAATATCTCCTTAGATAGTTCACTATTGTATTTCCCTTTAAGGAGGATGTCTTCTCGTGGGAGGAATTGACTCTTCTCTTAGCCTCTACAAGCATTTGATTATACTGCTCCCATGGGATCAATCCTCCTACAAGGTCCCAACAACTGGGCAGTCCAACTCTAACCCTTTGCTTGAATTATGAGTCAAACACAAAAACATCCTTTAACACATTTTCTAGAGATTCCTCGGCCTTGGCTCTGGCTTCTTCCTTCTGGATCATCTTGGAGACCTCTAGGATTGCAATTACCTGGTCTACCACATCTATGGCCCTCAACTCACTAAGTGGTTTTTCATTTACATATTGAATGAATCTTTTAGTTGTCTCAACATTCTTTTCATCCTCCTCCTTGGCAGATAGGATAAATAACTCATAGTCCTTGATTGCAACTTTTTTCTCTACCATCAAGGTCATATACTCCCAGTTATTCTTCATCTCTATTATTATTTCATCCCATATCATCTGTTTGGCTTGGAGGAGGGACATTTTACCTTTCAACATGTCTTTCATTTTAGTAACTTCTTGGTTTGTTGCTTGTATATTTTTACTGATTAGTTTTGCATTTGTCTTGGCAATGTTTCTCCTTTTGTGTAAGGGCACACTTGGCATTATCTAAATACATTTGTACTTCCTTGAGTTTTCCTTCTGAGAGTTGCAGCTTTGTGACGGTCTTAGTGAGTTGCGCCGTGGGATTCTGAGGATTCTCTGGCACAAGCACTGCATAAATATGAGAGTGAATTTTTTGTTGGAGCTCTGCTACCTATTGCTTGAGGGCCACCACTTCGTTATTTCAGTCTATCAGTGCCTTGTCTAGGATATATTTTTTTTCCTCCACCTGTGCTAGTTATCTAGACTGCACATGTTCACTAGCAGGCATCTTCAGCGTATGACCCAGTTCTTGGATATCAACATGTGAACTTTGGATAAGAGCTTCTACAACATCTTTGTCTTTTGGTTTCACTCCTAGATTTACAATCAACTCTTTGAAGCTCTCATTTTGTAAATGTAGAGCTCTAGAGTTAGATTTACCCTGCTTTAGCTTTTTTGCAGACTTCTCTAGTATCTTTTCAACTTTGTTGATGGTCATAACATTCCAACTTAATTTACTATACAACATCTCTCCCACTTTCCTATGAAATTTGATTTTTTTCCGGCAAAGGGACACTTGTCAGGTGCAGAGACACATCCACAATCCTGAACTGTGAGCCCGATGGGAGGGACTGTGTCGAGGGGTGGTGTAGCGAAAAATTCATTTGGTTCCTCTCCATGACCATAGTAGCCAGGAGTCTAGTATGATAGGGAACCGAATGGGATTCCAGTTGTTGTTGCATCTCTTCTCTGACCTTCCTGTTTCTTTCCTCTATTTCCTTCCCTGTTGTCCAACTAGATTCTAACATTGTTGAGCTCCCAACAGGGCTCATGAGGGCTACCTCTTTGGATGATGAGGCAAAAGATTGAAGTGGGTCTTCGAAGGTCACCTGGAAACCTGGTTGATTTAGCTTTGTCTTGGTCAACATGGTCTCAATCTCTTCATCCACTTCTTCTTGGTTTTTGGCCCTTTTTCTTTAGTGAACATCTTCCATTTCCACATCTTTGGTCTCATCCAAAATTCTCTTCTACCCCTTGTCCTTTTCCGCTAGAGTATCAATCTCCATTTTTGTAACAACCGAGGAATCAAATTTAGTTTTCCCCTCAACTTTTGACCTGTTTTCATGATCATAGGCTAAGAGATTAATGCCTTTCCTTCTCTTTGATATAATACCATGGGGGTAATAATGCCAAATATCCCCCATTTCAAAATTCAGTGATTTCAACATGTTTCAACTTATTGAAGCGCTTGCCTATGAAGGGACCTATTGGCTTGGCCAACTTGAACAAATAACCTTTCTTAGTAGGAAGAAAGTGGATCTAATCCACATGTAGGCTCTATCTGATGAATTCTAAGGAAAATACTCTCATTGGCATAAAAAAAGACAAATGGTAGGGAAGGAGCTCACACCCATAAATCCTAATTTCAGTGTTTCCTCAAACAAATAACAATCACCCACCCTGGTGTCCTTACTAAGCTGGAGGATTTCTTTCTGCTAAGGCAGAATCCTTGGGGGGAAGACATTGTGGATGATTTTGTATGCATTAGCGAAGTAGGTGGATATAAATTGAGATTAGCCCTCATTATTGGGTTTCTCCCTGACAACAACATCCCAATCAAAAACAAATTTCACTAGTTGTGTGAATCCATGAGTTTTAGATCTAGGTATCCAAACTCATTTACATGGGTATATAGAAACAAATAAAACATGAAAAATGAAGTGATGGAAAATTGGTGTAGCTGGAATTTGATGGATTCATCTAGGAAATAAAGTATTTAAAAAAGATGACCCGACTGCATCATCATTCTCAGAAAACCTATGGTGGCTTTGGTGACAATATTGGCATCATCCTCCCCAAACAACTAGGAAATTATAGTGAGGATGGGTTGCACTGCCTCCGTAAATGTGGGTACTGGAAAATTATCAATAGTAAGGATTGGTGACCTGAGGAAAAAATCATCTATAAGAAAAGCTGTTGTACCCTATATGGGAGGGCACTATAACTGTAAAGGAGGGTTGTTTCAGTAAATTTTATTGGCTTAGGAGAAACTGGGTATACCAGATCCTTTTGAATAGTCTCTGGAGCTATCTACAGGATTTTTACTCTGGTGGATGATATAAAACAATTTTTATCCTCTACATATGATGAGGCAAGCCACGAAATGAACTCTGTAAAGTGATAGGCATATGGCGCGAATTGGTAGTATAACCTTGATTCCACTACTTTGAAAGGGTCGTTTCCCTTGACCTAGCGGTCATACATGTCGAATTGGAGGTCTGACAGGGGGTAGGGGCATAATGGGTCAAATATTTGTGACTCTATGTCCATTAATGAATAAAGGTTGGATGAGGGTTTGAATTCCCACGCTTTGGGAGTTTAAGGGGTTGGTTTCTTCATTTTGAGCAAGGGGACAAAATTGCAGGTAGAAGGATTGTAGGTTACTTGGTTGACCAGGTGAAATCTGGGCGAACAACATTAGTGGAGCTTTGGATTCTTCAATAGGCAAATGACGTTGTAGACCAGTGGAATGGTGGTAGGACTCGACTATAGGAGTAAGATTTTGAATTCAAACAACTAATGTTTCTGGTCTTTATAGGGAAAATAAAATGGTAACTTAATGTTAGGTAGGGTAACGAGGGAGTGACATGTGGCAGAAGGTGATTGGGAGAGTGACAGGTTGACACATGGAGGGGCGACTTTAACATTTTACCGATGTGCTTGCTTGATAGCATTGTCTGCACCTCAGCATAATGTGTGGTGGGTGTGGTCCCCACCTTTTCTCTAGTGGGTGGTCAAGAGAGAGGCAAGATCCCACTGAGACCCCCCAAAGTTAATCTGGGTCATCGATCTACTTGTTGACTTTTCAACTACGAGGGGTGACATCAATGTATCGGTCACGCCAGTTCCCCCCTAGGGGTTGGTTGGGATGCGATGAATGCTGATCTTCCTGACACTTGCCCAAAATTTAAATATGGGCCCCACTTTCCAGTTATCTTGGCTCCTTCGATTTGCTATGTCCGCTAGGGAAACATTTCTCTGATACTATCTTTTGCCTGAGGGCGTTTAGAGCACTACTAGAGCCAAATACTATCCCTTCCATCAACCTAGATTTCATTTGTCCTTCTCTGCACCATGGTGAAACATAGGGCAATTCGCCACCAAAAAAAAAAAGTATGACAGAGAAAAACATCGACTCCAATTGGGCACAATGCATTGCAAGCAATGCATTGAGAACCTGCAAATTAGTGCCTCTATATATTAGGCATGGAGTTAATTTATTCAGGGATATATAAAGAGAAAAAGAAACAGTACAAACATAAAACATATCTAGTGTGTACAATGGCTCACTGATATATACGATAGGTGAAAATGGACCTCTTTAATGATGAAAATAGAGCTTGAGAAATTGACCATTCACAGGAAGTTCAAGCACCTCACCATCCAAGTTTTCCAGCAAGAAGGTGTTGTTTCCCTTTTCTTCAAACATCTTGAAAGATACAAACCACAAGGGGTCAAATTTACCATGCTTTCCCTTGTTCTCCCTCCTGACATCCCATCTGAGCACCAAATCTCTTCGCTGTAAGGATCTGTCCCTTACCTTTTTGTCAAAGAGATCCTTCATCCTTTCTTGATACTTGATTAGATTCTGAGCCACTTTCCTTATGTTTTCTTGTAACTTTACCAATTGATTTATTCTCTTTGTTGGGTGTGCGTTATATTCTTTCCACGACTACCCTTCCTATATGTTGCGTTGGGCGCAGTGCCTTGGGATTTTTTTTTTTTTTGGACCCTATATTAGGTGTACAGACCTACCTATGGTTTTGTGCATATATTTCACACATGGTTTTGGACATGATGATTTTCTGTCCATGTTATTTTGTAGATCCGGTCAAGGGAACTATGATTATGTTCTAATCCAGGGTTAATGGATTGGGATTTATGGATGCTTCGACATGTATATATATGTATTGTAACATTGAAAGGAATATAATGAAAAATCAATTTGGTAGTCCCAATTTTGGGATCTAGGGGAAAAATCTCTATGTATCTCTGTTTTATGTTTTATGCTCTCGCCATTGTTTATTTTCTATTTTTTAGAATTCATATGCAGGTAATTTATGTACGGAGTTAAAAACTACATTTGGTATCAGAGTTGTTTCAGGTTCAATGGAACATCTTTGCTACTGAGGGGTTTTGCTTGGGCATGTTGTAGACCCTATTCAGTGGGAGATCTGTGAGATCGATTCTTGTGGTGAAAGAAGATGGCGAGTAGTGGAAAGATAAAGATCGAGAAATTTAATGGTCATATTTTTGAGTTGTGGAAACTCAAGATGGAGGATCTGCTCGTGGATAAAGATTAGTGGATCACGGTAGATCCATGTATTAAACCAGCAACAATGTCAGTTGTACATTGGGCGAAGTTGGATCGGAAAGAAAAGATCACAATACGCTTGTGCGTCTCAGATTCAGTATTGTTGAATGTATCAGGGAAAGCTTTGATGAAGGCTTTGTGGGACAAATTAGGGACTTTGTACCAATCTAAGTCTCTGGTGAATAAACTATTCTTGTGGAAAAGGTTGTATAACTTGAGAATGAAAGATGGATACTCGATGACAGAGCATCTGAACATCTTTAATATTGTGGTAAGCCAGTGATTATCTGTTGATATTAAAATTTTAGATGAAGATAAGTGCATCAGTTTGTTTTGTTCTCTACCAGATTTGTGGGATAGTTTGGTTGTTACAATAGGTGGCAATGCAACTGCCTTGAAGTTTGATGAAATAATCTCATCCTTGTTGTTGGAGGAGATGAGATAGAAAAATATGGAGGGCCAGAATGGTGATGCCTTGTTTGTATGAGGACGGTCCCAAAACAGAAACAAAAATAAGTCCTCGAGTAGGGGATCTAAATATAGAGGGAGATCTAAATCTCTAAGAAAACATGTAAATGTATGTTGGAAATGCGGAAAGGTAGGGTACTTCAAAAGGGATTGTGAATCTAAAGCTCTTGAGAAAGGAAAGGGATCTGATGATGCTCCTTCCGTAGAGGAAAAAACCACCTCAAATGAAGGTACCTGGCTTCTTCTTCAAGCACACATGTAGATCATGAAGCATGGTTGATTGACTCAGGTGCATCCTTTCACTTCACTTCCCATAGAGAGTGGTTCTGCGAGTATGAGAAATATGATGGTGGTGATGTCTTCTTAGGGGATGATAGGAAGGTTAGAATCGTTGGTCGTGGAAAAGTCAAGTTGAAGTTGTAAGGTGGAAGGATTAGAACACTTCCGGGTGTTCTGCATATTCCTACATTGGTAAGAAATCTGATTTATGTAAGCAATATGGATGATGCAGGTGTAAAAATAGTGTTCGAGAAAGATACCTGTAAGATGGTTCAGGGAACACTGGTATTGATGCGGGGAGTTCATATTGAAACTCTATACAACCTTCAGGGTATCACTGTTATTGATGGGTTCCTAAAAGTGTAGTAGAAAATATAGTGGTCTCTGGAATACCATGCTATGGCATCAAAAGATTGGACATATTGGAGAGAATGGCCTTCAAATACTTCATGGTAATGGTATGGTAGAAGGTATGTCTAATTTCTCTCTAGATTTTTATTTTTGTGAAAATTGTGTATATGGGAAGAAAAATCGGGTGAGTTTCCCCTTTGGTGCTAAGAGGGTGAAACATATATTAGAGCTTATGCACAATGATGTGTTTGGACTTGTTTTGGTTCCATCACTGGGTAAGTTTGTGTACTATGTATAATTTATAGATGATTTCTCAAGGAATACATGGATATATTTCCTCAGGAAGAAATCTGAAGTCTTTTACAGGTTTAAAGAATTTAAGTCTCTAGTGGAAAACCAGATAGAGAAGAAGATAAAGGTGCTGAGGATGGATAACGATGGAGAGTTTTGCAAGAAAGAATTTCAAGAGTTTTGTAAGAAGTGTGGTATATCACGGAAGAATACTACTCCATACACACATTAGAAAAATGGAGTTGCAAAAAGAATGAATAGGACGTTGATGGAAAAGGCAAGAAGCATGCTTAGTGGTGTCGGGTTAGGACATGAATTCTCGGCAGAGGCGGTGGAGACTGCATGTTACCTAGTCAACAGATCACCTTCATCAATGTTTGAGGATAAGAATCCATAAGAGTTATGGACTGGTAAGAAACCTTCTCTTTCACATTTGGGGGTATTTCGATGTGATGAATATGTACATGTTCCAAAGGAGAAAATAACAAAGTTGGATAATAAATCTGAAATGTGCATCTTTATTGGGTATAAGGATGGTTTAAAAGGATATACACTTTGGAACCCAGAAACAAGGAACGTTGTATATAGCCGAGATGTGGTGTTTAGAGAGGTGAAAGATGTTATTAAACATGTAGTCCTACCAAAGGAATATGAGAAGATAGAGTTCAAGTTAAAGGAGGAAGAATCAGACTCTACAACAAAATGGGGATTAAAAGATGAAGAGTCACAAACTCTAGCTGTGAGAAGATGAGTTCGAGAAAGAAGGTAGCCAGAAAGATCTAGTCCATCTACTTCCTGTTCAAAATTTTCTTTATCTATAACTGATGATGATCCCAAAACTGTCAGGGAAGCAGTATATTTAGAGGATGGAAAACTCTGGAAAGAGGCCACGGTTGATGAAATGACATCTTTGCACAAAAATGAGGCTTGGGATCTGGTGGAGTTTCCGGTTAGAAGGAAACCCATTGGCAACAAATGGGCGTTGAAGACAAAGATGAATGCAGAAGGCAAGGTGGAGAAATACAAAGCTCGGTTGGTAGCAAAAGGTTATTCCTAGGTGTCGGGAATTGATTTTATTGATATTTTTTCTCCTTTTGAAAATGTTTCTTCTATTAGATTACTTTTATCTATTGCTGTTGCTTTTTATATTGAGGTAGAACATATGGATGTGAAGACAACATTTATTCACGGGGGTCTAGAAGAAGAGATCTACATGAAGAAACCCGAAAGCTTTGTGGTGAAGGGTAATAAAAAACTGGTATGCAAGTTAAAAAAGTCTCTGCATGGGTTAAAACAATAACCAAGGATGTGGTATCGGAAATTTGATACATTTATACAGGGACTTGGCTTCACCAGAAGCAAAGCATATCATTGTGTGTATTTTAAATTAATTGGTGACCGTATTATTTATATGGTCTTGTATGTGGATGATATGTTGCTGGTTGGAAATGACAAAGAAATTATCCAGGATTTTAAGACCCAATCGTCCTCCAAATTTGACATGAAATATCTTGGTGTATCCAAGATTTGAAGACCTAATCGTCCTCCAAATTTGACATGAAAGATCTTGGTGCTGCAAAATATATTTTGGGCATGGAAATTAAATAATATTGAGCAAAGAGGAAGCTCTAGTTAAACCAGAGGAAGTATGTTAAGACAACACTGCAAAGGTTTAATATGCAGGATAGTAAACCGCTGAAGTTCCTATTGTTGTAGGTGTAAAGTTATCTGTTGAACAATGTCCCAAGACATAAGAAGAGGAAGAGGACATGCCCCATGTTCCATATGCAAGTGTAGTTGGTAGCCTAATGTATGCAATGGTATGTACTAGACCAGACATTGCACATGCAGCGAGAGTATTGAGCAGGTTTATGTCAACCAGGGAAGGAGCAATGGACAACTGTGAAGCGAGTTTTTAGGTATTTGTGTGGCACTAGTGATTATGGTTTGTGCTACCAAGGAAGACCAGGTTTGGACAGATTTTTGGACATCCGTGGCTTTGTTGATGCAAACTGGGCTGGAAATCTAGATTAGAGAAGATCTACAAGTGGGTATGTGTTTAACCTCTTTGGAGGTGCAGTTAGTTGGATGAGTAAGAGATAGTATGTAATGAGACTTTCAACTATAGAGGTAGAATACATGGCAGCCACACATACAAGGAATCAGTTTGGTTGCAAAGATTGTGTTCAAGTATGGGGTTAGTACAACGATCTATAATGATATACTGTGACAGCGAAAGTGCAATTTTCTTGGAAAAGAACACTGCTTATCATTCAAAGACAAAGCACATTTATTTTCAGTATCCCTTTGTGAGGGATATGGTTGAGGATAGAAAGGTGTTGCTGGTAAAGGTGGACATTTTGAAGAATACTGCAGATGCATTGAAAAACTCTGTGAGCACTGAGAAGTTCTCTTGGTGTAGAGAAACAATGGGCATTACAAGGCTAGACCAATGACTAAGCTCTTTTGTGGAAAGAAAACAACAAGAGGGAGAATGTTGGGTGTTTGTTATAATCTTTCCATGACTACCCCACCCCCCCCGCACAGGGTTCGGGGCAACGCCCCAAGAATTTCTTTTGGACCCTATATTAGGTGGGTGGGCCTACCTATAGTTTTGTGCATGGATTTCGTACATGGTTTTGGGCATGATGGTTTTCTATCCATGGTATTTTGTAGATCTGGTTAAGGGAACTACGGTTACGTTCTAATCTAGGGTTAATGGATTGGGGTTTATGGATGCTTCAGCGTGTACATAATTGTAACATTGAAAGGAATATAATGGAAAACCAGTCTAGTAGTCTTGATTTTGGGATCCAAAGGAAAAATCTTTGTGTATGTCTTTTTTATGTTTTATGCTCTCACCATTGTTTATTTTCTATTTTTTTAGAATTTGTATGTAGGTAATTTTTGTACGTGGTTAAAACCTACACTCCCAGTTAGAGAATTAGGCTCCTCCCCAGCATCTCGTAGAATTTTGGCAATTAGCATAGCTAATTGAAAAGGAAAAATTGCAGCTTTTCCATAGAACAAATCAAAAGGAGACCTCACAGTTGATATTTTATTAGTAACTCTATTGACCCATAATGAAAATTTTAGCTGTGAACCCCAATTTTTCTGATTATCTTCTATGGTCTTGTTAGGAATTCTCACTAGAGTTTGGTTTGAATATTTGGCTAGTCCATTTCCCCACGGGTAGTAAGTGTTGGAAGCTCTTATTCACGGACCTTTGCGCCTGAAACTTCACCACAAATTTTTTCAATGGATTTCTCTAGTTGTTGTTGTTGCTGGCATGCTTCGTCCCTTTCTTTGATCGATTGATTGAGATCCTTCTTCAGCGAAGCTCTGTCCTTTTTCACCTAAATTCTTAATGACAAAGTGTGTTGTTCTCGTTCCTTCAGTTCATTTGTAATATTTTTATGGATCTCATGTAATACCTGAGTTGGTAGTGTGGCGATGTTATCTTAACACGGTCCCACCCTCTTGCTCACTCTCTGTCCTTGACAGATTCGAACTGTAACACTCCACCTGGTGTCTATAAAATCCTCAATCCAATTGTCGGCTCTATCCGTCACTCTGGTGGCAGTAGCTGACCTATCTATGCCGGTTGTCTGTGCCAATACCTTTAACTCTGCGATGCCTTGCTGCACATCTATGAAGATTGTTTTGTAGTGATAATTGACCTTGTTCCAGGTCTCTACTGTTACTTCCTGGACCTTATCTCCAATATCATCGACAACCCCTTCAGTGAGGACAAGCGGTATTGCGCCCTTAGATTTTCTCACATTTTGTTTCTTTTGTGTGCTTGACATAGTTACTGTAGGTACCCTCTTTTTGATGATTAATGGTGATTCCTGTGGTTGGTCTATGTCATTGAGAGGGTCCTGGATATCATGTTCTATCTTCGGCTCTGCCTCTCTCTTTGTCTCTGGCTCTGGTTCCTCTACTTCTTTTCATTTTTCTATCCCACTTAGACTCCCAAGTTGCACGGTGCCCCCCGCTGCTTCAATGTCGTTTATGGTTGGGGTCATCCATTCAGGTGACCATTGTTGTATTATTGTAAGAAGGTCATCTTAAGTGACCAAATATGGAAGAGGGTGCCATGTCTCCACTGGATCCTTCCGAGCCTTGATGTATACTCTATGAAAGTCTACCTTGAATGCTGGGATGTTTCAATACTGCTCATTCAAGCTAGGTTATAACCTGGGATACTGGTTCACCACCATGTGTAAATCCATGTCCAATAGCATAAAGAAAATTGTGTTCTCTTGTGCACGCAACCGCTCCTTGGTATGCCACAGTGAGGCATATCGCGCAGCTTCACATACATCTATTTCGACTGGTGAAAATTGTGAGTCCTTCGGCTCCTTCCATGCTAACATTGGGATGATAAAAATCAAACACGCATAGTGAAATATTTTTCCTTCCTCCTGTGCCTCGTGACAATCCTCCAAAAATTCCTTGCATAAGTACTTGACCCAGTTGAACTGAACCCCAGCACTGCACTACATAGCCAAAGAAACCACGCCTACAAGGACTTCATTTTCTCTCCATTTCCTCATTATTTTTCTTTCTTAAATGTTTGCGGCGAAGCGCACCCCTTGGTCGTTGATAGATTTGATATCGTAACCACGTGACTTATTAATAATCCCGAACTTATCCTTCAGTTGTAGCGGCTACAACCACCCTCCACAATTTTTTCTTAGCTTCATTTTGGAGCCTCCCTACCAACCATTCTTAGCAGCATGTCTTGCAATGACAAGTACTTATGATTTAGTTGAGTTTCTGTGGCTTATCAGCGTCTGTATTCTAGCTTGTTTGCCTTCCACCCATAAGCTAACATCCCGTGACTTGGTCATTATCTGGCTATTGTGCTCATTTGAATAATTGCACAGAACTGGAGGGAAACAACCTTGCTCTCCAAAATTGTACAGAGCATCAAGGCAGCTTGATGCTCTCCAGAAATGCACAGAGAAAGCAGACCGCCTTCCCTCTGAAAATTGTGCAGAGCAGCCCATCACTGGGTTTTCTATCAAAATTTTCACAGATCTGGATGACAGCCTTGGCTTTGTCCAAAAATTGCACAGAGCCTGAGGGGGAGCCAAAGCGACTCATCTTAAATACTACGCAGAAGTCATCCAGAGGATTGTAATCCATTGCATGTGCTCCCAAGTTGATCGGTTCCCTCCAGGATTGAACAATCTTACTTTGCTAGCATGGGATGTTTTTACCCAAAAAAGAAAAAAGAGAAAAAAAGAAAAAAAGAAAAAGTCATCCCTAGATTTTAGGGATCCATTTCTAACAGTTGGGGGTTACATGCAAAAATTGTTTTAGAGACCTTCCGCCAAGTGTTGCTTTTTCCTAGATTTGTGGCATGCATGTCATAAACCTCAATCTTTTCAAAACTATTTATTCGACGCTTGAGAGCTCATTCCTCACTTCGATGTTGGAGCTCTAGCATTCACCATCGCATCTAGGAGCATTCAACACACTCATCTCAACTTTTTCTGTGTAAGCCCGCTTTTTGCTTTTTTGTCGCTTTTTGTATTTCGGTTTGTGTGAGTGTTGTTTGCTTGGTTTTGTTGAATTATTGCTTTCATTTTAATGCATGTCAACTTGTAGAAGCATTGTTTCAAGTTTTTCATTGCATCTCCTTGTTGTCGCATGCATGACATTATTTCTGCGCTAACGGTCGTTAATGCGGCGACACGCTTCACACACTTACTTGTTTTCCCATTTACTCAATCTTGCACTCATTGATTGCAAGCATGTTCATTCACTCATGTTTGCACTCAGCTTCGCACATGCATTCAGTCTTTACTGTTTTTTCAGTCGCCCATTAGCAGGTCTAGGCTGCCTTGGCCCTGACTTTGCCTTGACTGGCTTGTACTGCGCATTTATGAGAGTGAAGGCCTTGCCTTCCTCCCAATAATTGTATAGATCTTACCTCATACCAACCTTCCACACTTTCTCTACACAATTCTGAGAGGCAATGCTTCATTAGTTCCCGGAATTGCGTAGATGCAGTTTTACCAGGTTGCAGTCATGCTAACTGAAACTGTGCATTGCGCAGTTTCAGCAGGCCAAGCTAGACTGTGCTCTATGTAGTTTTAGCAGTCAGTCATCCCACTAACAGTCTGGACTGTGTTCTGGGTAGTTCTGGAAGTCATCCTCTTGGTGAAAATTGCGCAAAACTTCCAGGCAGTCACCCAGGGGTGTTGCATGTCAGTCCTCAAGTTGCTTTTGGTTTTACACTGAAGTTTTCTTGCCATGAGTGTTTCTCTATCTCTAGGTATCACAGGTGTTCAACAGTCTCTCAACAGTACAGGTACAATGGCTTCCAAGAGAGAAGGGTCAAAGGACATCGTTGAGAGTGCAATTGGATACGTAGTTGAGCAAGTGTCTATGAGCTTGCACATCTACAAAGACACTAAGTTGTTCATAGACAAGGAGATCAAGATGAAATGGCAGGACATCAATGAATATTATTAGGCACATTTGAGGAGAATCTTTCTTGTACTAGATTGCATGCAAGTATCTCGCATTTCCATGCGTGGACATGTTCCACTGAATTGTCTCGCATACTGATCTAGAGACAATAGTGTTGATAAGTATAAGTGGAACAGAACTTAATATCTTCAGGGAAAAGGAATTTCAGGGGATGTATCACTTTCCACAACCGGTGATCACGATGGATACACCCTTCACCAGACCTAGTAGCAATGCAAACTCAAGAGACATATTGAATAGATGGGTGAAAGAGCCATCTAAGTTTAGAACAACACCCAACCAAGTGTATAAGACAAGGATATCGTGGAAGGAATATCATCTCTTGGTCATCTTTGCATGCCACTTTTATGGCCAAGATAACACAAAAACATTCTCGCAGAGTTGGTGATTGTGTTGGATCAATTGGCGAACGAAGGAAGACCTTTCAACTGGTCTGACATGTTGGATCTCTGATTGAAGGATCAAATAACAGAAGCCTGTCATCCACCCAAGGGGTAGCAAGCAAAAATCTTCATGTCCTCTTACATACTTGATGCAATCTGTGCCCGTCAACAGTTCCCAGGCTTCGGTTAGACATGGACACATTCAGAAACCTTTGTGCACACTTATTGAAGGTTTTTCTCCGAGTGCAACTTCCTTGGATTTATCATACAACTATTAGATCACTTTGTCACCCTGGTGTACATGATGATCTTTGAGTAGGATCTACCTTGCATGTCGCAGATAGTGATGGAGGCATTGATTGACATAGAAGATTTGTATGCCTCATCCCTTAGCACCTTCATCCGGATGTACAACATGGAGAAGGCTCCGCATGCTTTACCAAAGTTTGCCATGGATAAGCTAGTCATGTAAGATGTTGCATATCACATATCGACAGGGTTGTTAGTGACACTACATAGGAATAAGAAGGAACCTTGACCCTCTCTTTCTTTGTGGATCAGGTTGTATGAGATCTATAATCTCAAGCATGCTGAGGCCAAGATGGAGGAATTCAAGAGGTTCACCTTCGGCACTAGAAGTTTCAATCCATATGACCCGCATTGCTTAGTGAAGGACCACTGTGCGAAAGTGTATCATCCTTGGTTCCACAAGGCATGTCATTGGCCCAAGGAAGACCCATGGAGATATTGCTACAACTTCTCCTGACTCAATGACCAGGTCAGAATGGCTATAGAGTGGTTAACAATGTAGATGGAAGAAAAGTGTATCATCCTTGGTTCCGTGGGGCATGTCATTGGCACAAGGAAGACCCATGGAGATATTGCTACAACTTCTCCTAGCTCAATGACCAGGTCAGAATGGTTATAGAGTGGTTAACAGTGTAGATGGAAGCAACATCATCAATAGCAGCAGAGGGTAGAAGACCTGCACTTGACAAGGGTAAGAGGAAGGTTGCTGACAATGCAGAGGCAGAGAAAAGCTGCAAGTTCAAAGAAGATCCACTTGTGTTGAGAGTAGATTTGGAGATTGAGGCAAAGAAGCAACATCGTGACTGGAGGATCGTACAAAGACAAAGAGAGAAGTAGAATCTGGAGGAAGAAAAAAAGATGTTGCAGGAGTTGAAGAAACAACTCAGGGAAGAAAAAGAGCTGCACATAAGAGAGAAGGAAGCGCGACAAGAACATGAATTCTAGGAGGCACAGCAAGCAAATATTGATCAAACTGCACCCATATAGGTTATTGATTCATCCGAGAAACTAGCACATAGAAGACAGGATGAGCATTCATAAGAGTAGGACTTTGCTCAAAAGATTGAACAAATGCTAGAGCAGATGGACATGGATATGGTTTAGCCTAAATTAGATCAAGACATTGACCTCATGCCTCAGAACCAAGAGGTCACTCCACCGGCTTCAATTCAGGGAGACGAGCAAGTCCCAAGCGATCAAGGAGATGCTAAAATCCTTGAGGAAAATCCAGAAGTGGATGCACACAACATATCATTCGACGATGTTGGATGTGTGGGGCCTGACCCAGGTTCAACGTTAGTTAGCCAAACAAATCCCTACACTACTGGCCCTTTCGGCATCAGCCCGCGGAGCGCAGACCAAAGTCTCACCCGAAGTAGTATGGGGGGATGATGGAACCAAGTTTCCGCACCTTGTGATGGTCGTGCTATCGGTTTATACCCTCTGTTCCTGCTTTCATGTAGGTCGCTAAGATTTAGGGCTCTATCATTCTAGCTCTTTATTCTGCCCTTCAATACCTCCGCGAAGGTGTACGATTGATATTCACACAACCCTAACCCACGGTCCAAGTACTTTCGCGTTGATATGGTAGCATATCGTATAGGTTCCCAAGTTATCTTAAGTGTTTTACTTATCTTACTAAACAATCACGGTTTACACCGCATAAATTGATATTCTTACTTGCATTCAATTAACCAATATCATCACACATATTTGCACATCACATAACATTGTAATTTAAACCCAAAAAACAATATAACCAGATGCATAAACAATAAACAAATACACATAAATTGCAGGATACTTCTCTTTATTGATGTCTTCAGATTATTGCAGACTCTAACCACCATGTGCACATAGCTGCAGGGGTCCGCACACTCAGTTGTGAACTTCTACCCTAGGCCTCTGCACACTTAGTTGCAGAGCCTCTACCTACGCTAAGACCCGAAATACTTAGACTTTGCTATCAAGATTCTTCACTCCATTCTTCGCTAAGGACTTTTCACTTCCCCAAAAACTTTTTAGAGCTTACTTACTTCGATCCTTTTATATAATCCCTTGGCTTGCGGACCATGGGTGGATCTTTACAGCCAACTTTACACTTTACAAAATAAGGGCAGACAACCCTTTATGAATCTTGACAACTTTGCGCTCCATGACCATAAAATGCGGAGAATTTACAAACTTATTACAAAATTGACCAAAACGTGGGATTTTAGCCCCAAAACTGTCCTTGGGGGATCCCGTTCTCAACAGGCCCCCAACATAAACATCATGACTTTCCCTCGAGTCACTCTGCGGGTGCAGAGATCTTGGCGCAAAGACCTCCCAACTCAACCTATATGATCGCAACCTCGACAGTGCACTGTGTGGCCGCCTGCTTCGCTTCTTCGACCAACTACTCGGGTGCTGGTCATAAACTATCGGTTTGGAGCTTCTGCTGAGTTGCTTGTAGATACACAAGATTCCCTTTAATAGAGGTCGTAACCGCATAAGCCTCATCCAACCAGGGCTTCAATCGCACCTTTAGCACTGCCTCGTTGTGTTGCACTGCATCTACCTGTTCTTTCAACTGCTTGGCCTCCTGCAACTTTGCCAGTCTTTGCGTCAGCGCGATGGTTCAAGTTGTGCCTTTTACCTCGTCATAGCGCTGCTGTAGTTCTTGCGCTTCTGTATCCAACTGCTGTACATTAGGGTCCTCCTGCAGGCTCGTTAGGACCTCAAACAACTATTCAAAATGTTGTGTACAGTGTGCTACTACACTATCGACCACCGCTATCGCCTCTGTGACAACATTCCACGCTGGTCCTTTACTTTTGGTGGAGTTGAAGGATGGGCCTTCAACTGTAATTCTGTAATCTGTAGGTTCATCTCCAGTTGAATCCTAGCCATCTCTGTGCAAGCATCGCGCACCCCCGTAGCTAGCTTCTAGACGTGCACCTTGACCGATTCTTCCTCAAGAATGGCCAACTCCAAGACCATTTGACATGCCTCCTCCACAACATGAATTATACGCTTGTTTTGGTCGGTTACCTCGGTCACGACGGCGATGGAAGAGTCTTGCTATAGGGCCATCTGTTCATTATTAATCCTCTGCTCGCTGATTACCTGTAAAGCGTGGTGTTCACGGGTCCTCAGCTCCACGATCACTCCATCCTGCAATAGGTGGAGCGCCTCACGAGGGAGCGCTGCTAAGTTCAACCCCACTCCCTTGAGGGTGATGATAATGGGCATGTCAGCTTCATTCTTCGTGGTCAGTGTTCCATCTAGAAGCCCTATCGCGCTAGAGACCTTCGTGCACAGCATCTCGACAGCTTTTGAAGTGCTGATAGCAAGGCTGGTGGACACTGTGCTAGCCTGTGACACGCGGGGCTGTAGCTCCCACAGACCTATCTGGATGGCCCCCAATATTAGTTGCTGCTGCTGCTCAAACTGCTATAGGCCCTCTACGGTGACATCCCGCATCGTGTCTCCAATGTCTTGCAAATCCTCCTCTGTGAGGGTGGTTGGGTCCAATGATCCAGGTGGATATTGGTGGCCACCTGCCAGGTCCACCTGGACCCCCACCATTGTCTTTCTCAGCATTTTTAGTTTCCTTAATTGTAGCACAGTTTACTATTTTTAGCAGTTTTTCGGGTCCTGAACTTCCGGAGCCGTTTTGAGGCCCTAAACGACGTTTTTTTGGAATTCTGGGGCGACTGAGCCTTATGTTACCTCCCAAAGTGGTAGTACTCGGATAGATCTTTCTAACGAGCTATCGTACGCGTCAAACGGAGATCGTATGCCAAAGTTACGACCCCGGGAAATTGATGTACCAATTTACCCAAACGGGGCCCACAATTTGGCGTTTCATCTTCTAGGGTTAGGTTTCGGTATGTGAAGGGTTTTCCATTGTTTCTCAACAATAAATAGGCCTTCGAGCCTCATTGTAATACAGTTCAGAACAGTTCAGAGGCATGTAGCCATCACATCTCTTCTCAGAGATAAGCTACCATCGCCCTAGCTAGTTTATTGCCATTTCTGTTTGTAAGCATATGTCAGTATTTTCCATTAATGAAATGAAGTATTATTTACGCTGCATCTTTGTGTATATGGTTATCTCTGTAATTTGTTGCATTCTTGTTTAAATCTGGATCAGTGGTATCAGAGCGGTCTGCTTTTTCTCTGTTTTTCTTTGCATGTCCCCAACAAGGTCGGGATATAAGGAGTTAGGGCTTGAACTGGTTGAACCTTTGCAAGACCAGCCTCGCAAATCCCGACGGCCTCCCATGGCGGACGAGAAGAAAGACGAGGGGGCAGGAGATCCCATCAAAATCTTGCTCGAAGAAGCGCTCGAGCGACAACGGAACGCGATGATGGACAGCTTTGCGCAGATCCTTCAGCGGCTACCCAGAAGCGGCGCATCGGCTTCCAGCAGCTCCTCTGGAAACGCCACACCCTTTAAGGTACAAGTTAATTTTGAAATCCCCATATTCGAGGGTCAGATAGACGCCGATGCCGTAGATAAATGGTTAAATCTGCTAGAGGGTTATTTTTCTGTTCATGAATTTTCGAGTCGGGAAAAGATTGTTTTTGCTCTTCTCAAAGCAGCCCCCCACGTCAAGGACTGGTGGGAAACCTACTGCGAGCAGAAGGATGAAAGTACTGGCTCACTATTTTCAGCCGCACCCACCTGGGATTCGTTCCGGGATGCCATCAAGGAGCAGTACTACCCTGTCGGAAGCTATGAGGATGAATACATAAAGTGGACCACGCTGCGGCAGGGAAGGGACCAAGATGTGCCGGAGTTCACCAATCTTTTCCATACCCTTCGCACAAAGTTGGGTATCAAGGATTCGGAGCAACATTTGATACTCAAATACCGTGGCTGCCTGCACAAGTACATCCAGGAAGAAATACAGTTCCTAAACATCCCCTCGCTCGGCGCAGCATACCGGTATGCCGTCAAGTCGAGCAGAAGTTTAAACAAAAGAAGCGAGACTTTGGATCTGCGAATCCAAAGCAGGGGAAAGGTGCCCCTAAACCACAGAACAAAGGACAAAGCCAAGGCGGGACAGCCCAAGACAACCAGCTGAAGCTGCAAGCAAAGAGAAACGCCGCGAAGCCGAGAAAGGACACTGGAAAATGGTGCGAGTTCCATA
Organism: Pinus tabuliformis; assembly: GCA_031772625.1. Classification (NCBI taxonomy): domain Eukaryota; kingdom Viridiplantae; phylum Streptophyta; class Pinopsida; order Pinales; family Pinaceae; genus Pinus; species Pinus tabuliformis. Next base: position 962,247,177 of record CM062808.1, on the reverse strand, counting down.
AGAGCTCCACTCACAACACAAGTGAGTGTCGGGCCAAACAGTCACTGGTGGCTGAGCTAAAGGTTTCAGAATCAGATGCATGTTCCGACTCTGAGTCAGAACCCGATAAGGGGTATGAAAAAGGGAAGCAGATCATTGATGCGGATCCCAGCGCCACTGTTGCTACCGCAAAGATCCAGAAAAATGAACCCGAAGATCCAGAGGAGGAGGAGCGTCTCTTCCACTCCCAGATGTGGGTCAAGGGCTCCCCGATACAGTTCATTGTTGATAGCGGGAGTCAAAAGAACCTCATTTCGGCAGAGGTCGTGAAGCGGTTGGGCTTACCGACCACAGCACATCCACAACCATACACCATTGGGTGGCTTTACCAAGGGCGAGATCTTCGCGTGAGCCAGCAGTGTCGCCTTCCATACAACATCAAGCCCTTCACGGATGAGGTATTGTGTGACATTGCTCCCCTTGAAGTTTGTGATGTATTACTAGGACAACCATACTTGTGGAAGCGACATGCTGTGTATGAATCAAGGCCCCGTGCTGTTATTATTACATTGGGAAATAAGTTGTTCAGGATACCAGAGGTAGCACCACCTGCCGCCATCTCTTTGATTACTGCAAAACAATGCAGTAAGATCATTTCCAAAACCAGGAAATTTGTTTTCCTGATGATACGCCCTCAAGGGAAGAAGAAGACAGTGGCCGCGGCCTCCAAACGAGGTCCCTCTGCACGGCAGCTACAAATGGACAAGATTGTGGAGGAGTACAAAGACATCTTCACCTCCCCGGCAGGGGTTCCTCTGCACTGTCAAGTCAAGCACTCCATTGATCTGACCCCAGGTGCGCCGCTACCCAATGGACCAATTTATCGGCGCTCCGTTCTGGAGAACAATGAAATCAAGAGGCAGATTCAGGAGCTCCTACAGAAAGGTCACATCCGTCCGAGTTCTTCGCCCTGTGGGAGCCCGATAGTGTTGGTACAGAAGAAGGATGGGACGTGGAGACTCTGTATTGACTATCGGGCGCTGAACAAGATCACTGTCCGTAATAGGTACCCGATCCCGCGGATTGATGACCTCCTAGACCAACTAAAGGGGGCGAAATATTTCAGCAAGATCGATCTGAAGTCAGGATATCACCAGGTACCAATTGAACCCTCAGATGTGTGGAAGACTGCCTTCAAATCCAAGGAGGGCCTCTTCGAATGGTTGGTCATGCCTTTCGGATTGACGAATGCTCCTGCAACCTTTATGAGGCTAATGGATGACATCTTGCGGCCATTCACCAACTCCTTTGTAGTAGTATACTTGGATGACATTCTGATCTTCAGCCAGAGTTGGGAAGAGCACCTCCACCACATCCGACAGGTTCTCCAAACACTGCGGCAACACAAGCTATGTGCCAATTTGGAGAAATGCACTTTTGGCATGACCGAGGTCCAGTATCTGGGATACATCATTGATGAACAGGGGGTGCATGTCGATCCAGCCAAGGTCCAAGTCATTCGGGATTGGCCCTCTCCAACCACTCTAACAGAGCTCCGCAGCTTTCTAGGTCTTGCCAACTTCTACCGCAGGTTTGTGTTGGGATTTTCTCATATTTCTTGGCCCTTGAGTCAAGTCACCAAGGGCGGGGCGAAAGCAAAATTCTTTTGGTCTGAATCTCAACAGAAGGCATTCAGGGAGTTGAAGGATCGCCTCTGCACGGCACCAGTGCTCGCGTTACCAGATTTACAACAACCATTTGAGGTCGAGACAGATGCCTCTGACTATGCTATTGGGGCAGTCCTTACTCAACATGGACATCCAGTGGCATATCACAGTGAAACACTTTCAGACACAGTCCGGAAGTACCCCACTTATGATAAAGAGATGTATTCCATTGTACAGGCCTGCCGACAATGGAAGCATTACATTTTGGGGAAGGAAACGGTCATCCACACAGACCACCGACCTCTGCAATTCATACAGACCCAAGGGAAATTGCAGAATGATCGCCATCAGAAGTGGTCTACATACCTGCAACAGTTTCACTTGAATATCAAGTATAAAAAGGGCAGCACCAATAATGTTGCAGATTGCCTCAGTCGACCACCGATCATGGCGCTAACCACCGTGCTCAACTCTTGCGGGCACGAGACTTCTGATTGGCCACTTCTCTACAAAAGCGACCCAGAATTCGGCCACACATACCAGACACTCTTGGAGGGTCGGCAGGTTGCAGATTTTCACCTCCAGGATGCCCTATTATGCCACCTCGGTCACCTTTGTGTTCCTTCAAGCGAGCGTGCCAAGATGATTTGGGAAGCACACTACAGTCGGGCTGCTGGGCATTTCGGGGTCGAGAAAACAGTGGCAGTACTGCAAAACTATTTCTATTGGCCGAATCTTCGACAGGATGTTGGGAAGTACATCCGATCATGTACTGCCTGTGCCATTGCCAAACCGACCATTAAGAAGCAAGGCCTCTATACCCCGTTGCCTACCCCTAGTCGACCTTGGGAATCCATCTCCATGGATTACATGTCAGGCCTTCCTTCCACTAAGCATGGAAATGACTGTGTTTTTGTGGTCGTCGACAGGTTCTCAAAGATGGCCATTATGATGGCCTGCAAGAAGAATATCACAGCAGAAGCCACTGCTAAACTCTTCTTTGAACGAGTGTGGGTGCACTTTGGGATCCCACAGTCTATCATCTCAGATCGGGACAGTCGGTTTCTCAGCACATTTTGGTCCAGTCTCTGGTCAATGCTGGACACCAAACTCACGAAGTCCACAGCCTTCCATCCTCAAACTGATGGCCAGACAGAGGTTGTCAACAGGATGATTGTGCACATTCTGCGCATGTATAACTCAAAGCATCCACGCACATGGGACGAGAGCCTCCCCTATGTTCAGCACAGCTACAACCGAGCTCTTCACAGCTCCACTGGCCATAGCCCTTTTCAGGTGGGTTTAGGATTCCAGCCACTATGCCCCATTGATGTGGCCATGCCACTTGCAGCTACTCACATGAATTCAGCTCATGTCCAGTCCGAAACAGATAAGGCCACCAGCTTCATTGAGCGCATCCAACATATTCGCCAGCAGGTCCATGACATTCTTGAGAAATCAAATGCCAAGTACAAGCAGCGACATGATCAACACCGGGTGCCACACAAGTTTCAGGTGGGCGACAAAGTCTGGTTGCATTTGCAAAAGGAACGCCTTACTGGAGCCTATCGGAAATTGAGACCACTTCGATATGGTCCTTACACCATTACTAAGGCTATGGGAGACAATGCATTTGAGCTCAGCATTCCCCCATTCCTTGGCCTGCACCCAGTGTTCAATGTGGACCGCCTTCGGCCATACTTTCCACCATTGCTAGACACATCCGACATTGCAGAACAGCTCAAACCCACAGAATTAAATCCCGATTGCATGGAACAAGCTGCAACTGATCGGATCATGGACACACAGATCAAGAACACTCGCCAACAGCATATCCAACTGTATCGAGTTGTCAAAGCAGGCCAACTCCTTCAGCAGGGCAAGTGGCTCACCAGGGAACAAGTTCAGCAGAGGTTTCCTCATCTCATGGAGGAGCTCAACGCAATGGGGACCATTGCTTCCTAAGGGGGGAGGAATGATCCAGGTGGATATTGGTGGCCACCTGCCAGGTCCACCTGGACCCCCACCATTGTCTTTCTCAGCATTTTCAGTTTCCTTAATTGTAGCACAGTTTACTATTTTTAGCAGTTTTTCGGGTCCTGAACTTCCGGAGCCGTTTTGAGGCCCTAAACGACGTTTTTTTGGAATTCTGGGGCGACTAAGCCCTATGTTGCCTCCGAAAGTGGTAGTACTCGGATAGATCTTTCTAACGAGCTATCGTACGCGTCAAACGGAGATCGTATGCCAAAGTTACGACCCCGGGAAATTGATGTACCAATTTACCCAAACGGGGCCCACAATTTGGCGTTTCATCTTCTAGGGTTAGGTTTCGGTATGTGAAGGGTTTTCCATTGTTTCTCAACAATAAATAGGCCTTCGAGCCTCATTGTAATACAGTTCAGAACAGTTCAGAGGCATGTAGCCATCACATCTCTTCTCAGAGATAAGCTACCATCGCCCTAGCTAGTTTATTGCCATTTCTGTTTGTAAGCATATGTCAGTATTTTCCATTAATGAAATGAAGTATTATTTTCGCTGCATCTTTGTGTATATGGTTATCTCTGTAATTTGTTGTGTCCCTGTTTAAATCTGGATCATCCAACGACGTTTTAGTGGCCTTGGATTTCTTCCTTGACCCTCCTTTATCTTGTTCCCATGGACGCTTGATGCAGGCAGACGTCTCTCATGGGTCCACGCCGTGCTGCTCTATTTCCTCATTCGTTTCTTCCTCTGTCTCGGGTGAAGGCGACCTCGTGCCTTTGTCAGAGCCCTACTCTGTTCCACCTGTCTATTGTGCGGAATCGCGCTCTGCCTGGGCCTTGTCAGCGGCCTCCTTCTTCCTCTTCTCAACCAGTTGCGCCATCTTAAGCTTGGCCTCTTCCTTGTTGTGTTTTGCGGTGGACTTGCTCGCCCCGACTACCAAGTCTAATGTAGTGTGCCACTCTGCCGGCCAACGATCAAGCACTGCATCATTTGCGTTGTCTGTTGCAAAGTAAGGCAAGTCATACCATGTCTGTGTAGGGTCCTTCCGTGCCTTGATCGACACATGGTGAAAATCTACCTTGAACTTCATGTACCCCTGTAGGTTGGTAAACATAGTAGGAGACAACCGCGGTTTGTGATTGATAGCCATGAGAATGTTCATCTCCATCAAGATCCAGAAGATATTGCTATCTTTGATGCGTTGCGTATCCTTGGTCACCCACAGTGAAGCATACTTTACTGCTTCTGGTAGGTTTGGTGCGACTAAGGGGAATTGACTGTCTTCTGGCAGCTCCCATGCTACCAACACAATAGACAACAAGAGCCACACATAGTGGAAAGTCTTTCTAAGCTCCTGTTCGTCGTGACAGTTCCCAAGGAACTCACCGCAGAGATAGTGTGCCTAATTGAAATGGACTCCTTCGGCGCATTGGGTTGCTAGCGCGACGACAGGTGCTGACACCTCATCTGCGCGACACTTCCTAATCACCTTTCTTGCCAAAATCTGTGTGGCCACCTTTACGGCAAGGTCACTGATACTTGAGATGGCATATCCACGCGGCTCCTTCACAAGCTTAAATTTCTCCTTGATGGCCTCCATGAGGACCTACTTGCCACATTTTCTGCCAAACATCATGGCTGGATTTTCTCCTGTGCAGGGAAATCGTGTGATCCTATGGATCAACCTGTCGGTGATGGGTATTGGCTCCTCCAACCACAGACACCCATGATGCACCAAGCATATTAGTTGCTTGATAACCAATATTGTAATCGGGGTGCGTTGTTGTGTGGCACCCATAGCAGGTTGAGCATACCTACCTTGTCTACTCCCCTGAGCCACTTCCGCGTCTCCAATGCAGTCATCCTGGTGGTTGTGTCAATGATGCTACGCATTAGCTGCTCTGTCGCTAAGTGCGAGAAATTCTCATGTTCAGCTAAGTCCCAGTCTTCCAGTTTTAACAGAGGAACCCGCCCCAAGCGCGGTCCTTCAAAGACAATCTCATCTGGTAGCAGAGAGGTTTGCAAGGGGACCTTTCTCTCGTCAATGTCCTTCAGCACCTTGGTCTTGCCCTTGCGCAGAGGGACATATTCCGAAAACGGAGTAATAGGGTCAACACCCTGGACTTTAACTTCCTCCACGTCTATCCCCAAGTCCTTGTCATCCATCGGGATGTATTCAATTTCTTCCTCCTTTGGCTCTAGGTTAATGGCTTTACCCTTTTCTTGTGCGCTGGGCTTGTCTCTTGGTGGGTTTCTTCTCGGCGACGCGCGCACCGGTATTGCAGGCTGCTTTCCATTTTTATCCTTCGCACTCTCCTTGGTTGGGGTTGTCTTTGGTCTAGGTGTCTGTGGTGATTTGGGAACTTCAGCTAATACTTTTGCAACCTCTGGGACAACACCCTCTACCTCCCCAACAACCTCCGGCTCAGCCCCCTCAGCTGTCACTGCTTCGGCGTGCATAACTTCTGCGGGTGTCGACATGATGTTATGCAAAAACTCCTATGTCGCCTTTGGCAATGTCTCAAATACTGAATTGGCTATCAAAGCTTCGAATTTCTCGCGGTTCATGTGCGCCTGAGAGCTCAACAACTCAGTTCTCAAAATGCCAAGTGTTTTTCGCTGGGTAGCCACCTGTAATTTATAGGGCATTTTGAATTCAAATCTGACCATTCCCCCCACATTCGCTTCATTAATGCCGGATTAATGGCAGATTTACAAGGATCTTACCTATAAATTTCATCTTAAATGCCAGCCGCCTGCTCCATTTGGCTGCATTTCTACCGAAAAATCATGAATAATAACTTTAACGGTCACTTTTCGGCTGACCTGTGTGATTTCTCCCTGGGTAGCTCAGCTCCCTTCGCGCTGTCATGAACCCTGTGACATTTCCTCGCTTCCCATAGTCCTCCAATCGCGTGGCTCCCCTACTTGGGCAGTGTAGTTTATAGTCCCGCGCCTCCTTTCAGCTGCTTGGAGCACTAAGACTATGCTACCCTCATATAGTCACATGGTTGGACCACTGGTGTATGGGTTTAATCGGCTGCCAATCACCTTTGCTGGGAAGGGATCTCCATTCAATTTAACCAACTGAACTGCTCCACCGTTGGTGTTGTTGGGAAAAGTATCCAGTACAGAATGACCCTATCCCACTCTAAGGGTGATAGTACCTCAGCAACAATCAAAGCAAAGCTATTCAAGATTACTTCTTTATGAGATGTAAGAGAGGGGAGAAAGAGATCCACTAACCGTTGTCTTCCGCTAATGATTTATCCAATCTTCTCTCTTTGCTGCTTGCTCCCAGCTCCTTGCTCTTTCACTGGCCCAGCTACACCAAGATCCCGCAAAATGACAAGAGAGGGAAACTACAAGAAGCATACATTCATAATTGATTTAAGGATTAGAATAAATCAAATACACAAGTACAACAATACATCATTGAAACACATGTATATAGAAGAACCTCAAATGCTTTATTAATGGAAGAAGTAAAGTTCAGGAAGTGATACAACCATAAAAGGCCCAATCCAGCATCACCTCCCAGCAGAAAGAAATCTCCTCTTCACCTCCTTCAATCAAATCACCCAATAGTTCTATACTCAAACCAACAGCACTTCCTTACATTCACAAGATTCCAGCCTCCCTAGACCTCATGAGAGAGCTCTATATATAGGAGTTTTGGAGAAAGGATGAGTCAGCTTGTAGCTGGCATGAAGCTGACTAGTGTCCTCTCCCACTTCAGTTATTCTTCAGTTCTTGAGTCCACTTGGAGATCTAGACCCTCTTACTCATCACCAGTCGAATTCCTTGATGCAAGTGTCACTTTGGAAGCTTCCTGGGCTCTGACACCTTGAGGAATGAGTCTACCACATGTCCAAACTCATTCAGCGCAGGTAGCTAGTGTTGGAGTTGACATTCAGTGCAGGTAGCGAGTGTAGCAGTTGAAATTCAGTGCAGGTAGCCAGTGTAGCAGTTGACATGATCCAGAATTAGCTTGTTTTTGAGTGTTTTCAGGTGGAGAACTGATATTTAGTGCTGTGGTTTGCTGACCTTGTTCCTCTAGGGGTAGGAACAACATGTTTAGGGACTTTGGATCCCTTAGATTATTGACATTTCATGCTTCATGCTGTAAGGCACAAAAATGTCTATAACAGTTGCCCCCTAAAGTATGAGGTCGTTTATCGGGTGAAATGCTTTATCAGGAGGATCCGAAGTTCATTCAATCGCTGAGAAGTGACCTGTAATAAAATACAATACAATACATTATTTTTCATTCTGCTTTCATGATCTAGCTGAGGCGGGCATTCCCATGCTCAGCTTTATAAATTCATTTTGGTACATATAGCAGACGATCGTCTGATGGTAGACTGATAATTCTCTGCTGAAATTATCATCCTTTGAGTAGGATGATCATCTGCTGCAATGATGTACATATCAAATGTCTTTATTTTTCCTGAATATATATCGCAGCCCAGATGGATGAAACTAGATCCGGGGTCTTCAAACTCGTTCGATCTTCACTCTAGGTACAAGTCGATCCATGTGAGAATTGCGCTGAAGTCGAACATGGAAAGACATCGCTTGATTACCGGTCAATGATGTAAACTGTTAACAAGCGCGAGAGGAATCATCGATAATGATAATGACCCTCAAGGTACTGCAGTACAATTCACGTGGCGTGAATAAAGGACTTGGCGTCGAACACCACGCAAAATCTTCTGGTCGAAGGTCATTGATATATACCTGTCGCCGGAAGTGAGAAACTTTCCATTGAGGCATGCAAGCTTCAAAGTACTGAGGGGGGTTGTTCCTAGATCTACTTCTTGGATAATGAGCTGAAGTCGACAAGAAGCGATCCGTCAAAGGAGGGCCTTAATGAATCCCACATCAGTGACACAGAACGGAGCTAATGATTTTAGCGGAGGTGAAAACAATCTGTGAAATATGATTCAGGGTGGCGATCATGGATGGATGAAGGATAATGTATGGCAGTGGATGGGACACGGTCGACTCTTTCTGAACAACATCTCTTGAACATATAACGACACTGATGCGATGGATCGGTAGCATTACCCCAAATGTGGATGGTTTGGCGAGGGCCATGGTGATGAGACCGGTGAATGAAACAACCCAACCCGATGTGATACGGAGGAAAAGTGTCATGTTCAAGAGTGACTTGCTACCATTAAAGCTTTGAGGTTCTCCCAATTTTTCCCCAGCCATTTCTGACCAGTACCTCTTTATTTTTGTCAAGCTTGAGGAGGATAACATATGCTTGTTCTATAACTTGCCCTTCGGGCAAGCCCATCGCTATGTTTTAACGAGCCTAGCAATAGGGAAACTCGTTCTCGTCTAAAGACAAGTTTGTCGCTATTTAATCATTTTAACGAGTCTAACGACAAGGAAAACTCGGTCCTTTTCATTTTTAGAGAGTCTGAAAAGGTACAGAAAGTCAACTCCAAAATTCCTTTTTCGTCATCTAATCCCTTAAGTCCGAAAAAGTATAAAACAATACAGAAGGGATGAGTTTTCGATAATTTTAACGAGCCGAATAAAACAAGCGCTCGACCTTTTTGTGTAATAATCCCTCAGGTCCAAAAAGATTAAAATCTAGAGGAGGGATAGCTCTTCCAGTCCTTTTAACGAGCTGGAAGGCCAAAACTCGGCAAACTTTTCATATTTTACGAGTCAGGAGAAAAGAGATCAAAGAAGACTCGTCTTTTGAGGAACAAGTGATAAACAGGGATAGCAGCAGATTCCAGGTATAGGTTGGAATTTTCCAATCACGGCAGTGTCACAAGGATGGCTAGGTGAAATCACTCTTCGCAGCTGTTCCTCAAAATGGGTGAACAATCATATGGAGGTGAACGATCGGCCAAATGGAATGGAGGTGGCAGGTGCAAAACACGACCAAGGCTTTTTATGGCTAATAAATTTACGATCACAATGGTTATTTACCGGTACTGGGTTCATTTTTTAAAGAGCTCGAATGCGCCAAAACACTGCTCAATCTTATGTTTATTTTTTAACGAGCATGAACTATGTGCTAAAACTTCTCGGATCTCGCTTTTCTATTTTTTAACGAGCATAAATTCCGCGGTAAAACTGCTCGAATGATAAGTTTGCATGCCCCCAGCATAATAACGCAACTCGAGGTGCATGCCCCCCAAGCTTCATTGCATTCAACTCGGTGGTTGGAATGAAGGTTTACCTTTGAGAAAGGGGATTTGTTTCATTTTTTAATGAGGTTGACACAAGATAAGAACCGTCCTCGGAGTTTTAGATCCATTAGAAATAGAAGGTTTCATATTCCACTGTGGCCATTTCCGCCAGATTACTCGGAGGCGGTAGGGAAAAAGTACCCATTAAGGCAGGGTCTTTTAGGAGACCTACTCCGATATTTTGGAGCGAATGATTCCTTCCATGGATCATTGGAATGCTTCCCGTAACTTGTGAACTGTTGGGGAGAAATGTTTGTTGGTTGACAATTGTAATTCCTCCTTGGAAAGGAAATGCAATCTTCCTGAAGTAGGTCGACACAACTGCGGCCATGGCATATATCCAGGGCCTTCCCAGTAGGATGTTGTAATCGAGGTTTCCATCGATTACTTCAACATCAACTTCTACTGTTTTTCCCCCCAGTTCAATTTGCAAGTTACTTAAAATCCCATATGGAGCGTATGATCGTCCATCAAATGCTTTTAACGTCGTTGACGATTTCAACAAGGGTGGTGAGCCTAAATTTTTCCAGCAACTCATCGACATAAGACATGTAGATGCCCCCTCATCAATAATTGTTCGTTGAACAGTTTTGTTGAGGGCTTTCACTTGAATAAGGAAAGCTAGTTGAGCTGGTAACTGAGGGTCATATCCTTTATGATCAAAGGCCACAAGATTGGAATCCATTGAGTCAATCCCACCTATTGCTGATAACAAAGCTTGCTCTTGGGAGGGGCAATTTTGCGGTACTTCAAGTGTCGACATAGCGGACGACGATTGGGCCAGGTCCTCTATCCGTGTTATTTTCGCACAAGGATTAGATGTCGATTTGTGTACTTCTCCCTTTTTCGACTTTATCATTAGCTCAGGAATGATGGGTGACACAACTTCGGTTAAAGTTGTTGTCGAACTACTAGGTTTCTCATTAGCCTTGTTATTCGACAGCCGCGGATTCCCGTAATCTTTATTCCTTGTCAAAGCATCATTTTGCTGCTTCGAGACAGACAACATAAGCACTTGGGATCGGGAAGCATTTTGATTAGAAACCAGGTTTTGACCTGGGTTGGAAAACGGATCAGTCAATACTGCTGGGGTTTTTGAACTCTTAAAGAGTTTCTTAACTTCAGCTATATATGGACAATCTTTCGTCCAATGATCCTCATCGCATATATGACACCCTGCCGGGGGTTTCCTTTTTCTCCCTTTCTTTTTCTTCTTGCCCCCTGGTTGCTTCAGTTGTTTGCCCTTGTCGGTCGACATGGCATTTACTTCTGAGGCAAGAAGTTCTTCATTTGCATTTTGACTAGAAATTTTGTGTTTTCTAATCACGCCATCGCCGGCGTGAGAGTCATTGTTTGATTTAGGAGGAGGAGGAATTGAGAATTCCGGTCTAGGGGCGTCAGGTATTTTGTCGTAGAGCGTGCCGGACTGAGTATAAACCAAGTCCAGATATTACGCACGAGCGATAACCTGCTCTTCCGTTACGACTCCCCCCTTTGCCACATCTTCCGTGATGGCAGGAAGTAATGACTTGATAAACCATTCAGCTAATAGCTGATCGGGAACGTACGTTTTTACCATCCTACGACGACGTCGCCACTCATGTATATGATCAGATATGTGGGTGGCAGTCGTTTGTTTGAAGTTGGTAAGGAGTTCTGTTCCCGTTTCATACCTTATTGGTAATTGAAAATGGGTTAAAAAGGTTGTGGCTAAGGTACTGAAGTTGTCGAACGAAGCTCTAGGCAATTCAATGTACCATTTTGCCGCTGGACCCGTTAACGTCCTCTGAAAGAGGCGAAGTCGTATCGAATCATCATTCAGGGTGTTTGATGAACACCATAGATGGAATGTCATCACATGATTCGACGGATCTTCACCCGGATTTCCATTAAATTTAGGAATGTCTGACGGAAGTTTATGCGGAATCGCTGGCCACCAAGGGGCATAAGCAATTGGATCATTCGTCAGTCGGTTTAGATCTGGTAGTTCTAGAGTTGCTACAAAGGGCAACTGTTGGTTCAGGTTAGGCGAAGCATATCCAGGATAAGATGGTATCGCTTGAGCAATGGGTCTTTGTAGACCAGCATAATGCTGACAACTTTGACAAGGTTGATGGGCATAACCATTATAGTATGGTTGCCCATTACTTACAAAGACTTGTTGCTCAGGTCCTTGATATGATTGCTGGAATGGCGTTTGTTGAGATTGAACCAGCTCTGGTCGTTGGACCATTTGCTGTTGACCAATACTGGATGATTGACCAAGATGAGGAGTCATAGTACTTGTTTGAGCCTGAGTCGCTCCAGATAAGGAGGCACTAACCTGAGGTTGTGATTGAGTCATTGAGACAAGATGCTGTTGTATTGCAACCTGAGAAACTTGGGGTCGACATACAACAGGTAGAGCTTGTACTTGCGACGCATTCACTATAGCAGGTATGGTGGGAATATTCGACATAGGGTGTACTGGTTGCGTTGAATATACAACTCCTGGTTGTTGAGGCAGTATCGGTACCCAACCGCTGGCTGTAATTCCAGTTTGACCTGAACTTTGTTGTAAACTCCCATATGGTTGTTCTCTCGGAGGGAACAATGAAAGAGCATACTGCCCTCCATATGGTGGAAATCCAGTACTTAAAGGGTAAATTGGCCTTTGAAGACACATTGGATCAATTTGTTGAGTTTCAACATAAGAAATACCAGATGATAATCCGGATGAAGAAATAGGAACTAACCATGTCGTCGTCCCTGATGGGACTCCGGCTTGTTGTTGATAACTTGCCGGCTCAGATGGTATACCGGCGTACATCGGTGGAGTAGCAACAGGAGGCTCTGCTGCTGCTGTGTCGGACGACACAGTCCTAGATGTCGACGGTTGTTCAGACATATTGAGTCTATCCAAAAGATTTTCTAGCGATTCGACAAGAACTTTGTGATGAAGGTAGACTAACTTCGAAGATCAACGCAGGAATAAAGGGTGATTGTTCCGTTTAAAATAAATTGTTAACGACGCTTTAGACACAACTTGCTTTTTCAGTTTTAAAGAGTCGAGAAAAAGCTAAAGATGACTCTAGTCCCCTTCGATGTTTTAACGAGCCCGAAGTGACAAATGCTCGGATGGACTTTTTCAGTTATAGAGTTTGAAAAAGGCCAAAAGAAACTGCTCTGGAGATCTAGGCAGAGGGTGTGCCAAACCTTTCGCAAAACCACAGAATACGTTTTACGGTACAGGTGGTCGATCTTCATGAATGCTGTGTTCACTGCATTGCGATCAGTAGGGCGGCCGACACGGCTTCCTAAGGATAAAATATATATGCCTATAGGGGTCTCCCAATATATACGCGACGGTACGTGGGAGCACAAGTCCGTATTAGTGCCACCGACTCTCAAGAGGAATCACCCACCTTCTTCGAGATCGACAGTCACTACGTTTAACGACGCCGGAACACGTCTCTAGCTTAGACCTCTATGTGTTTGCATTATGTTTCAAAGCGTTGTTATGTAAATTCAATTTATTTTAAGGTTGATCTTGTTTAGCAGTTTGCCTTTATGGATCACCACGAGATGTATGATAACACTCCTAAATGCAGTCTAAGATGATAAGCAAGCTTTTCAATCTTTCAACTTTGAAAATCTTAACTACTGAGGGAAAAGAAAGACATCATCTTTTCACACAGATCATAGAGCACACACTAATGCACTTTTTTCCTAAATCAACATGCAAACTGTCATAATGCACATGCACAATGCAGGTATTTCTTTTCTCTTTCTTAATGTTGGTGCAATACAAAAAGAAAGCTGTTGTATAAATTCGAATTCAATTTCAAGTGAAAGCAAACAAGCTTGTCCAAAATCAAAAGACACCTTAAGATTTACTTGTTTCGACACTAGAAATATATAAATTCAAACCATATGACGAAAGCAAAAGCTCAATCAGCTATGAACAGCAAATAAACTAACTCTTAAGATCAGAACGACACTTTACCACAGGTCTAGATCTAAGAGGCCACAGCAAGACTAGTTCACTTTCGTTATGGGAAACTGCAAATGATACAAGAAATACACAAAGAACAAACACAGTTTCTTTATACAACCGAGGCGGAATAGTGACAAGGAAAGTTGGTTTCAGATAGGTACATTGACTGGTAACAGGTTGCAAAAACAAGGGTGAAAACAGGGCAATAAACAGGAGGGAACCCCAGTAGCACTAGGAAAAACTGGTTCAGCACAGGTAGTACACTGGCAGTTTGACCTTCAGCGCAGGTATCCCCTTCGGGAACTGCGCTGAAATGCAGACTGCCTTCACAGTGCCTGCACTGAAGATTCAAACTTTCGTTTTTCTCAGTTTCCGGGTCACAGATTGCTCAAAAATTCACATTTTTTGGCCAAATCAGAAGCTATCAGTCAAGTACACACTAAGGGATGAAAAGGAGGATGAAAAGATATCACTAAGAGGTGTTCAGAGTCCTTGTGGATCAGCTCTTCAAATCATAAACATGCCCAGAAACTGAGCTAGAGTAGCTGCCCTCTACTTTGCATTTGAAAGATCCAAATGCAGTTCGATTCGGTACTCCCTGTGTTTATGAAATGAATAGCAAAAACACAAACAACCAACAAGATACGCTCCCCAGTGGAGTCGCCAATTTTTTGTTGGGAAAAGTATCCAATACGGAATGACCCTATCCCACTCTAAGGGTGATAGTACCTCAGCAACAATCAAAGCAAAGCTATTCGAGATTACTTCTTTATGAGATGTAAGAGAGGGTAGAAAGAGATCCACTAACCGTTGTCTTCTGCTAATGATTGATCCAATCTTCTCTCTTTGCTGCTTGCTCCCAGCTCCTTGCTCTTTCACTGGCCCAACTACAACAAGATCCTGCAAAATGACAAGAGAGGGAAACTACAAGAAGCATACATTCATAATTGATTTAAGGATTAGAATAAATCAAATACACAAGTACAACAATACATCATTGAAACACATGTATATAGAAGAACCTCAAATGCTTTATTAATGGAAGAAGTAAAGTTCAGGAAGTGATACAACCATAAAAGGCCCAATCCAGCATCACCTCCCAGCAGAAAGAAATCTCCTCTTCACCTCCTTCAAGCAAATCACCCAATAGTTCTATACTCAAACCAACAGCACTTCCTTACATTCACAAGATTCCAGCCTCCCTAGACCTCATGAGAGAGCTCTATATATAGGAGTTTTGGAGAAAGGATGAGTCAGCTTGTAGTTGGCATGAAGCTGACTAGTGTCCTCTCCCACTTCAGTTATTCTTCAGTTCTTGAGTCCACTTGGAGGTTCTTGCTTCCACTTGGAGATCTAGACCCTCTTACTCATCACCAGTCGAATTCCTTGATGCAAGTGTCACTTTGGAAGCTTCCTGGGCTCTGACACCTTGAGGAATGAGTCTGCCACATGTCCAAACTCGTTCAACGCAGGTAGCTAGTGTTGGAGTTGACATTCAGCGCAGGTAGCCAATGTAGCAGTTGACATTCAGTGCAGGTAGCCAGTGTAGTAGTTGACATGATCCAGAATTAGCTTGTTTTTGAGTGTTTTCAGGTGGAGAACTGATATTTAGTGCTGTGGTTTGCTGACCTTGTTCCTCTAGGGGTAGGAACAACATGTTTAGGGACTTTGGATCCCTTAGATTATTGACATTTCATGCTTCATGCTGTAAGGCACAAAAATGTCTATAACAGTTGGTAATCTCCTTAATGACATAGGGCCATAACCAGCGTATTCTAAACATTCCTGGAAATTTATCAAACTTGTTGTCATATAACAAAACCATGTCGTTTACCTTAAATTTGTGTAGCTTAATGTGCCGATAATGCCATGCTTTTTCACGCTACTTTTGGACATGTTGGTGAAATCCAGCTAGAAATCTCTCTTCCCAATCTCAGCCAGTTGCGCGAGCCTTTCTTCCAGGGCTCTACGATCCGTCATACCCGTTAGTGCTGCTATGCGAAGACTAGGCATAATGTATTCCATGGGCATCACTGCTTCAACACTTATACAAGCCTAAAGGGTGTCTGTCTAGTCAATTTTTTTTCATGTCGTCCGATAGGCCCATAGTACTACAGGTATGCGTAGGTCCCAATCACTTCATTGAGCATTGCAAAC
The DNA here is from genome assembly GCA_031772625.1 of Pinus tabuliformis. Taxonomy (NCBI): domain Eukaryota; kingdom Viridiplantae; phylum Streptophyta; class Pinopsida; order Pinales; family Pinaceae; genus Pinus; species Pinus tabuliformis. Next base: position 962,231,197 of record CM062808.1, on the reverse strand, counting down.
CTTGGTCAGCATGTTCTCCAACACCTCATTGAATGCTTCCACCATCACATTAGCCTGTGGGTGATAAGGTGTGCTTTTCTGGTGATATACCTGAAATTCCTCTGTCAGCACGCTAATTGTCTCGTTTAGAAAGTGTGTACCACGATCACTCATCAAAATCTTTGGACACCCAAATAACGTCAGTACATACTCAAAGAGGAACTTCGCAGCGGTCGCGCCTGTGCAATCCTTCATAGGCTGTGCCTCCACCCATCGAGTCAAATGCTCAGTCATGGTGATAATGTACCGCACTCCCATCTTCTTCACTTGTAGCTAAATGGGTCCCACAAAATCTATCGCCCATTTCTCAAAAAGTTGTAATGTCATCTGTGGATTCAGAGGTATCTCATCCCTCTGCGATGTCATACTAGTCATTTGACACACATCACATGCCTTGTAGTAAGATTTGAATCCTGATGGAGGGTTGGTCACCAAAACCCTGCACGTAGAATCTTCTGCGCGGTCGCTCTCCCTGCATAATGTCCTCCCGTGGCGCCCCCATGAGCATTCACAAGGATACTGCTCCTTTCAAACTCCGGTACATACCTTTGTAATACTTCATCAGACCCCATTTTGTACAGATGCCCAGAAATGAGAAAAAATTATGCCGCGCGCACCACTAACTGCTTCTGATGGACGGTGTAACATTCTAGGGTAGTTCCTGTCGTTAGGAAGTGTATGATGTCTTCAAAATGACCATCTGCGATGTGCACTGCAAATAGTTGCCTGTCAGGAAATCCCTCCTCCAAATTAGTGGTCTCTTCCCCTGTTTCGATGCGTGATAGATGGTCTGGTCCCTCGTTTAGTCGTCCAAGCTTCACAATAACTTCAAAATCATACTCTTGGAAAATAACAACCACCTGCAGATTCTCCCTCCCAACACAGGCTTATTGACTAGGTATCTCAACGCAGAATGATCCGTATACATCTTAAAATGTCCACCCAGCAGATAGTGTCTAAACTTCTAGAGCGCGTATACCATGGCTAACCCTTCGCGCTCGGTGGTGGAATAGTTCTTCTCAGCCTTCGATAACCTTCTGCTTGCGAATGCTATAGGATGGTCCAATTCTCCGTTTCCAACTTGTGTCAGTACTGCTCCCACCACTATACATGACGCGTCAACATGTACATGAAACTCCTTCTTCCAATCCGGGAAGACTAAAATCAGCGCGGTGACCATATTTTATTTCAATACATCTAAGATTTTTTTACATTCCTCGTTCCAAAAGAATGTGACATACTTTTTCAACAACTTCACCATAGGCCCGGTGATCTGGGCATATCCATTGATAAACTTCTTGTAATACCAAGTATGCCTTAAGATTTCGCGCAATTGTTTCACACTCCTCGGTGCCTCCAAGTTAAGTATCACTGTGATCTTTGTGGGATCTACCATTAGTCCCTACCTACAAACCACATGACCCAACAGAGTCCCAAAAGGAACACAAAACAAGTATTTCTTCAAATTAAGCACAATATGGTACCTTTGACAAGTATTTAGCATTAGGCGCAAACTTGCGACATGGCATTTGACCAACCCAAACACAGTCCAGTCATCAAAGTACACCTCTAGAAACTTATGAATAAATTCCTTGAATGTAGTAATGACTATGCGTGAAAAAATAGTATGTGCATTCTTCAATCTGAAAGGCACTACAATGTATTGAAAACATCTCCACTTAGTTGTGAAGCTCGTCTTGCTTCTATCCTTCGGCACAATTTTTATCTGATGGTACCCAGAAAATCCATCATTAAAGGAGTACACTTCGTGGGCACCTACATTATCTAATACCTCATAAGTGAATGGAGTCGGGAAAGGATTATTTACGCAAGCGTCATTCAACTTCTTGAGATATACGCATATCCTTATTTCATCCTTCTGCTTCTTTTCCTGTACCACCATTGGGCTTACCCAATCAGATTCTTCTACAGGCTCAATGATGCTTGCCATGAGCATCTTGTCTAGCTCTAAGCGGACCTTCTCCTTATACTTCGGATTGAGACGGTAAGGTATTTGCTTAACCGGCTTCGCGTCGGGTTTTAACACGATCTTCATAACGCCTAGGTCTCCTATTATCCCTTTCGGCTCTGTAAACTTGGTAGGGAAAAAATCTTGGTAATCACAGAGCAATTCAACGACCTTATCCACCGTTGTGTCATCCCAGTAATCTCCAATCTTCGCGAATTTGGGCTCCGCCTTCGTACCAACATTTACCTATTTTGTTTTTAGTGGTGCAGTAATATCAGGATTCTCAATTTGTGGTCCCTCAACCTCGCGGTGACCCTCTGTTTCAAGGGATGTTAATCTTTCATGGATCCTCATCTTCTTCTTCAGCAATCACGTTATAGCATTCCAGCACATGGCTCAGCTGAGTAGTCCAATCAGGTTGAATCAGATCCAAAGGATCTTGTAGTATCCTAAATATTGCTGCTTTGACTTATTGTAGCACTTTTTCAATATAGTCAAACCCGTCTTCAAAGCCAAATGTCATTGTGAATCCTTCACGGGGAATATCCCATTCACATGTACCATGGCGGAGCTCTGTTTCCAAGTACTAGTTCATCGGGATGACATCCAACGTGTGACAAAACAAGTGCACCCATTAAGGTTGGGGCTTCGCTCCATAAGCCTTAGCCCATTTGGCCAAGTGTGCGCACGAATCATCCCTCCCATAATATTTGTCTGTCATTCGTACCTTCATCTCCCCAAAGTTTGTTCTTATCATCCTCCTACACTCACGCCAATCATCAAAGCTACCCTTGTGTGTACCCCACCATCTTGCGGGCGTAGCGCGTAGGGCCCAGTCCAAAGCCTGGAAGCATTGATTTTCTGGTACCCCATTCTCAAATGCATCAAAAAATACATCTACATCATTCAAGCCATCATAAGTGGGCAGACTTCTTACCTCTGATGACACAGTGCAGCGATCGGGTCATCATGTTATAGCTTATCGTGGATACTTCATGTAACCGATTCTGCCAGAGCTCTAATTCTTTATCAGAGTCTGAGGTGCACGAACTCTCACGATCCCATGTAATTCGTCCATCCATTGTTGGATGCACCCAATCTTGGTCTTGTGTTGTTATCTTATATATGCAGTCCAAATCGTCATCGCTCTCATAATCACAGACTGGTTCAGTATAGCGCGATCCTTCAACAAGATCTAGGGATACTATTACACATAGAAATTTATTTTCAAATATCATCTTTCACTTCTTTAGGTTGATCACTCTGTTCATGTCAGTAGCCCAATCAATTCCAAGGAGCGCAGGATAGGGGTTGCTGTCATCCACAATTTCTATTACTTCAAAGTCAGCCAACGCGCTCGCGCCTTCAATATCTACAGCTACTCCTTGTAGCCGTCCCATGGGGATGATCTTCTGCTGATTTTCCATTCTTAACTGAATCAGAGACCATTGCAGCGCAGGCCTCCCCATCCACTCACAAGTCTGCTTTGGTAGAATGTTCGCATCTGACCCCAGATCTAAAATAACTTGATCCATTTCATATTCTCCTATCTGCATGGTCAGTCTCATCTCACATCTTGTCTTTACTTTGTGGTTACCAATCTTCCATACTGTTAGTGCCTAAATCTACCTCAGGCTGAGAAAGGCAGGATCTAGGGTAACATCAAACCATGCTTAACCTGGTAGCTAGCCCTACCAGGTCGGGAGAGGGCTCTCTCCTTGTCAATCTCAGGAAAATATGGTCAATAACGCTTGAGATGACTTATGTAAAGACTAATTTTAGGCTAGGTATATGCTCAAAAAAGTTTGATTGAATTTGATGTTGGTTTGCTGGCTCAAATGTGAAAGGCAGATTTGGGTCCGGGGAATGGACACAGTCTTGCAGAGATCTCTATGGGGGCGAGGTAGGCAAATGGTTTAGTACTTTGAAATAAGTGATATGGAGAGTTTAAGATTGGTGAGGAGTTGGAGAGGGCATGAAAGTCTCAGGGATCCTCTTCAAATAGCTGAAAACATAAATAACTAAACAAACCCAAGGTAGAGCACTGCAAACATCAATGAATTCTACCTTTATCCTTGTTTCATTTAGTTAAGATGAACAGAGAGAGATGATGACATACATAAACACATGTAAACTTGCATTACAGAAGGAAAAACAATACCAAATCAAGTTGCCACAAGAATCCCATAAAGTGCTGCAAACCCTGGTCTATTCCTTTGCCAAACTGCAGAGATGAATGTACAATAATGCTCAAAGCATTCACAAGAGTCCAACCTTTACCAATGACTGAAAAAATACTAGATATAGGCAAAAAAAAACTCATCGTAGCCTTTAGGGGTTGAGTTCATAAGTCTAGGAGTTGTTTCAACAAGATCTAAACTGAGAACTAAAAAGTAAACAGTGGAACAACTTGCCTCTAAAAACTAGGACACTGATTCATTCAGTTGCAAACTACCTTTTCATGATGAATCTATCTCCATGAGTGAAATTTTAGCATATTTACATCAAAATCCATAAATTTACATCAAATTAGTTTGACTATGAGGAAGACAAAATTCAAACTGATAAAAAACTAGGCGAAAAACAGAGTTTTTTTTGGCAAAAATGACAAATTTTCATCCTGTGCGCCACACCCTTGTCCCTGTGCACAGTGCTTTTTTGCAGCTGATTTTGGAGGCCTTCCCATGCACCAAATTTTCTCCAAGTGGGCTTGTTGGAAATATATATTTGTCTACTTTCTAGGACAGGTAGAATTTCTGAATTTGGTGTCCATTTGCCCTTCAAAAATGAGTTCTCCCAAAACTGCTTCCTGTGTGGCCAAAAAGGGTAGAAAGGGCATTTTTGAGGTGTTTTTGACTCTTTTGGAAGCTCAAAACTTGACAAAATTTCTTGGCCATGTGTAGGCATCCATATTTTTGCATGAGGAATCCAAAAATGCTAAGTTTTCCTCCAAAGGAGGTCCCTAGAAAAAGCGTGCCAGGTGGCGCGGCGCACCAGGCAGAAAAACCTATTTTTTACTCCAAAAATTCAAAATTGACCAAAAGTGTCCCAAATTTCTTGAAATTTGGGCTGAGTGTCTTGCATCAAGTGCTGTATTGGGCTAAGGAAGCCTTAGCCAAGATTTGGAGCTTGTCTTGCTCTTTTCTCTTCCTCAATGCTTTCCTCAACTTGGCCTTCAAAGTCCTAATTCTCGCCTTGCAACTTTTGTTTCTTGCCAAATAATGATAGGCCATGTGCCTCAACATATTTTTCTCTTTATTGGCCTTCTCCAGCAGCTTCTCCAAATGCATATTTTCCCTTTCAAGCCAAGACTCACGATCAGCTTCAATTTCTTGTTCAAGTGGTGTCAACTTGACTTTCCTCCTCTTGGCAGCTTGCCGGTTTTCTCTTATGTTTTGGAGCTCCATGATGGTTTGCTGATCCTCTAACTATTTGTTTCTCTACTCTAGATAGTTGATTATCCACTTGGCTCTTTCCAGGTTGAGAGACAAGTCATGAATGTCATCTTGCTGCTCCTGAATGATCTCCTTGAGCTTTGAGCCCAAATCAGTGTCATCATCCTAAATGAGAATGAAATCTACCTCTTGACCTTCTGAAGGCTCCTCATCATGTAATGGTTGCTTACCCTTGTCCTGTACCTGCTTTTCTGTTGAAGGAAATGAGACCCCTTCCACCCCGGGTGGAGATAGTACTCGTTTTGCTGCTGCAAACAATCTTCTTATGCCCTTTTGGTAAGTGACAAACACTGGCACACTGGTGGTTTGAGTCTCATGCACCTCTTGCTGATGTGAAGGCTCTCATGCCTTATGAAAAACTGATGGGGGAACTTGAGTACCTGTGAAAACCTCATGTGAAATGAAATCCTCCCATGAAACATTCAGTAAACTAAGTTGATGCAAAACCACAATCTTGATTAATGCAAAGTGATAGATGCTGTTATATTGCTGATGAGGAGGTTTCCTTTGCACCAATGTGGTCATTTTCTCAATATTCCAGCATATGAAATAGGGGAGGTTTATCATTCTCACCCTAGTAAAATGCATCAACAATATGATATGATAGGTGTATAGGCGAGAAAATCTGCCTTCATAGATGAAATATTTGATTATGAGTTTCATAAGGGGAGCATATGTATCCTGTAGGTACCTGAAAGGGAAGACCCTACTGATTTGCCTCTGAAAGCCAGCCTTGATATAAGGCTCATAATGTTCTCTGTCCACTAGCTGTCCCTTGTTCCACTGCTCACCCACATTCGAAATACTGGTTGCTTGAGCTATAGTCTCAGGTGTCAAAGTGAATGTCACACCTGCCAAATTGACCTGACCATTGTGAAGATGGAGCACAAAAAGTCTGGCAAGCTCATGGTGGTATTTGACTCTTTCCACCATCTCACAAAATTGGTAACAAGATTGATGTTGGAAGCATGTTACAGCAAGAGGGCAAGCCAACAACTCAATAAGTGTAGTAGGCTCCTCTCGGTTATGTTTTCCACTCTTATGAGGTCTCCTTGGTGCATGAATTTCTTTGGAGGAGTCACTGACTGTTTCCTCATTTCTGTCATAAGAAGAATCTGACTCCATGTTTGCCAATGCTTGATTTTCTTAGATGAGTATGAAGAGATTTTATAGTGTCAATAGGTATTTGCTGCTAAACAACAGGGATTTGATGATAAGGACTGTGAAGGGACTGTGAATGAGGGGTTGGGGATGCTGCTTGTAGGGTTAGTGGAAATGGAAGGGTTTAGGGATATTAATTAGGGTTTGGGATAAGTGAAGGTAGGGATTAGGGTTATTAGTTTTAGGGATAGGGGGAATAGGTAAGTGTAAGTGGAAAATGGAAGGATAAAAGAGGTTAATGAAATGTAGTGAGGGAGTGAAAATGGTAGGGGTGGGATTTAGACAACAAAAACAGTAATTTGCAAACCCTAGGCAGCTTTTTTCAACTAACTGTGCAAGGAACTAGGGTTTAATTTTTCCTTATTGAAACACCATAAACACTAAAGGAAACTCATACATTGGCCATATGGAGGTGTTGACTTACTTGTGAAATGAGGAATTTACGATTTTGAAGCTTTAGAGGAAGATCTGGATGAATTTTGGGCCTTGAAGACTGGTGCACCACGCCCACTCATAGGTGCACCGCGCCTCTCTGGTGCGTCGCGCCAGTTAGAAATTTCAATGTAAACTGTGCTCTGTGTGCGCCGCACAGGCCAGGTGCGCCGCGCCTTCAAATTTTCACTGTTTGAATGCAAAATCGCTCCTTTACTTCGAAAACACAAATTGCACTTGCTCTCTTCTCCTTTGGCATACAAATGAGCTTCCTTTGACATGAAAACACTTTATATACCAATGATTTTGATTTTTCACTTATGAAAACCCACTTTCCTAATGTTTGTCTTTCACTTGCTTTTTCAAACTCTGTTTTGGGCAGTTTGTCTTACTTTTTGCCTTTGATGGACTAAATGCTTTGAAATTTTGTTTCTTTTGCAGGAACTGGAGTGCAAGAGCTTGGCAAGGTGACCAGGGCTGCCTCTTGAAATTATTACATATAGGAAAAATAAAATTACATGAAATTTTGTACATAAAATATAAAAACTCTGTTTTTCCTCAAAATAGGGTTTTGAGGAAAAATCAATCACTGAGCATGTGATTATTAAAATTTTTGTTGCTGAGACTTTATTTGACTTCCTCATGTGCCTGCTGACCATTATTGAGCTTTTGCAAGACTTTATTGACAAAACCCTAGACCTAATGAGACCTAAAACCCTAAAAATTAATTTTACAAATGTAAAGGCAAAAATGACTGCAAATGACCTAAATGTATGAAAATGGGCTAGCAGGTAAAGATCATGAGGGAAAATTTATAATATGCCACTACCATCATATGATCCATGACCCTAATGGAATGCAGCTGATCGGATGAGACACCTAACATGCAATGCAACAAGAGAATTTGATCACTGATGGAGGGATGAAGATACCGACACTAACATTGGCTCCAATGGGGATGGTAGCTCCTTGGAGGTGCCAAGAACTATAGACCTCTGGAAAGCAGACAATGCCTTCTTCCATTGGGCTATGGAGTCAATAACTTCAACAAACCAAAACCAACATCTTGACTCAATTTCAGGACTGAAATTCGACTCAAAACTGACTCAATTTCAAGACTGAAATCGACTGAAAACTTGACTCAAACAATCCAAACCAAAACTGAAATCAAACCTTCAGTTTTATAGCCTTCACTTCGGGCCCCAAACTGAATGAATGATAACAATACACACTTGCAATGAAGGAAATAAAACAGTATATTCAATGATACATATGACAATAGAAAACATTTCAAAGATGGTACCGTTTCAGTAGCCGACCATTGACTAGCCCACGTGGGGAATCTTCTCCATCCATTTCTTTCAGCAAGAAAGCATTTTGACCCCAATATGCAGCAATTTTGAAAGGTCCTTTCCATATATTCTCGAACTTGTCATGCTTGCCATTATCTTTGTTTCGAGCATCCCATTTCAGCACTATGTCTTCAATTTGAAACTTGTCCGCCTTTGCCTTTCGATCATATATTTTCTTGATTCTCTCTTACAGCTTGAAGGTATTCTGAAAAACCTCCTCTAGTCTGTTGTAAATAGATCATTTGATTGATTCTTCGCTTCAAATGATCTTCCTCGCTACCAGCTTCCTGCAGAAGTTTAACAACTGGGACTGCGAGAGATGTAGGGAAAACCATGTCCACACCATACATGATCTTGAAAGGGGACATGCCTATTGATTTTTTCTGACTTACTCTATCTGCCCATAGTGCATTGACCAATTTCTTGTGCCAACTCTTCTTGTTTGTTTCCAACAGCTTTTTGATAATGTTGACTAATGATTTATTTGAGGATTCCGCCAATCCATTACCTTGTGGATAGTATGTAGTTGAGTGCCCCAAGGTAATTTGATATTTATTACAAAAATCAATCATATTTTTAGATTTAAAAGTTGCTGCATTATCTATAATCAGCTTATTAGGACAACCAAAATGTGACAAAATATTGTTCTCAAGAAACTGAATTATTACCGAATCAGTGGCCTGCCGAGTGGGAATCGCCTCAATCCATTTAGTGAAGTAGTCTGTCACTGTAAGGATCCACTTATGCTGAGCTAAAGAAGTAGGATGGATCTCACCAATGAAATCTAAACCCCACTGCTGAAATAGAGCACTTACTTCAACCGGTTTGAGAGGTAGTGGCTGTAATTTTCTCCTTCCCTGAAAAATTTGACATTCATGGCAACTTGTAACAGCTTTATACACATCAGAAAAGAGGGTTGGCCAATAATATCCTGCTCTCAAAATTTTATTGGCTGTTGTCTTCCAAAATAGATGACCTCCACAATCTCCCTTGTGAAAATCATCCATGACCTATTTTGCTTCATCCTCAACCAAACAATTTAGCAAGACACCGCCAGGATCTTTCCAATAGAGTGCATTATTCATAATACAAAACTTGGCAGCCTTTAATTTCAGAGTCCTACTTTTATTTCTAGCCATCCCCGGTGGTGGTGAAAGATTTTGGAGCACATATACAATATCGGAATACCAAGGGAATGAATAAAAATTTCTGATACCTGAACAGGTGAGTTGTCCTCATCTTCTTCAGACATAGCAACAATTAAATTTATGTCCAAGGCATGCAAATTAGACTCTGCCATTAGTTTTGCCAGCCCCTGCCCCTTGATGAGCTTTGTTGGTTTGATCTCCACATCATATTCTAACAAAGCTGCGATCCATTTGCCTTGTCTCCCTTCCGGATTTGTTTTCACTAAGACATCTTTAACGACAGCGTTAGGGACATAAGCAAGGATATGAGAATGTAGAATATAGACTCGAAAATATTTCAATGCTTTTACCAAGGTGAGAGCTTGATTTTCAATAATATTGTACTTTAAGGCTGCATCTCTTATTGTTCTGCTGAAAAAAGCAATTGGTTTCTCAAGCTGGTCTCTTTTTTGCATTAAGACTGCTGCCATAGTATGATCCAAAGCAAATGAAAACAAAATAAAATCTTGGGAATAATCCGGGCTGATCAAAATTGGAGCTGAATAAAGGGCCAACTTTACTGAATTGAAAGACTTGATGGATTCCTCGGTCCACTTCACTACACTATCTTTCTTTAACATGTTTGTGATTTCCCTCAAATGTTCTGCTAGATTTGGCACAAAACGACGTAAGTAATTCATCTTACCGTTGAATGCCTGGATCTCCTTTTTACTTTGTGGAAAATCAATTTTCTGAATGGCTTCCACTCGAGCTGGGTCGATGCGGATGCCCTCCTTAGATATGATGTGACCGAGAAGCTTGCCTTCATCCATGGCGAACAAGCTCTTCTTTGGATTAAGTGATATGCCATACTTTCTGCACCGCTGAAATACAATCTTCAAATGATAAAGGTGCTCTTCATCTAAATTAGAAAAAACTGTCAAATCACCAAGATAAACCACTAAAAATAGATCTTTCTCATTTGCAAATGCGATATCCATAGCCCGCTGAAAGGTCGCACCAACATTATTCAATCCGAATGGCATCTTCGCATAATGGAAAGTTCCCCACGGAGTGGTGAATGCTGTTTTGTATCTGTCATCCTCATGGACCAGAATTTGGTTATAACCGGAAAACCCATCGAGTAGCAACATGCGGGATGCTCCAACTACTCTTTGAAGTATGTGATCCATCTTGGGCAATGGATAGTTATCTTTCAAAGACACTTTATTCAGATTTTGGAAATCAATACATAATCGAATCTCACCTGTTTTCTTGCGCACGGGCACCAAATTGGAAATCCATTATGAAAATCTTATTGGAATGATTATACCAGATTTGTATAATCGATTCACCTCCTTCTCTATTGATGACAACAACTTAGGATTGATCCTTCTTAACTTTTGGCGAAATGGCTTTTAGTTTGGCTTGATTGGAATGACATGCTGAATTATACTTTTATTGTACTCCTTCAAATCTGAATAGTCCCATGCAAATACATCAATGAATGAAGACAATAAACTAATGTATTTTTCCTTTACCTATGGAGGCAACACATTCATGTATCCTCTCTGATATTCCTAAATCTACCTCAGGCTGAGAAAGGCAGGATCTAGGCACTAACACATACCACGCACGGTTCACCCAGTGTGTTTTCGACGCATCTATTTATAAGCTCCTGTAATCCCTTCATAGCCTTGCTATCGCGCAACAACTTCACGTAGGTCTCTAGAAAGGTCGTAAGCATAGAAGGGCCCATTTCTTGATTAGGCTTGTTAGGGTCCTATAATAATAGGATTCATAATTTTGAATTGGCTATGATCATTCTTGTAATATTGTACATACTTTTTCTTTCTGCAAAATGTTTGCCCATATTAAAAATAAAATATGTAAAGAGGGTGAAGTCCTAAAATAAAAATCAAAGGACTAAAAGAAAAGGATCAAAAAATAAAATAAAATATGAACCCCACCAAAAAGAGATAAAAAATAGATTCTGAAAGTGATGGAAATTCAAATGCCACTACTTTTTACTTTGCCTTGCAAAATAATATTGTGTGCAGCTTGTCAAAAATGCCACAATCTATGATGGTCAAATAGTTTAATCTTGATTAATTCATGCTTTAAATTTCATGTTGATAGATAGAGAATAAAGATCTAGCCAAACTGTTTAATCTTGGCAGATCAGTAGTTAGGTAGAGAATAATAATGAGCTCATCAGTTTAATCTGAGCCATTGGAAGTTATAAGATTAGAATTAGATAGTTTGTTAATCAAAGAAAAAGAAATGAAGGGTTAGCAAGCTCAAATGTACTCAAGAAATGAAGAGAAAATGTTAGGGTAAATAAAGGGTAGATAAAAGAGGTTTTGGAATGCATAAGGTTGCTAACTCAAATGCACCTTCATCATGCTTAATCTTATGTTTCAAGTGCAGGAGGAATTATCAAAGAAAGAGGGCATTCAAAAAAGTCATTTATTACTTTGGGTATTTACCCTAAAAGTTCCATATAATTTTAGGCCTAAATACTAAAGCTCATTCACTAATTTCCCCTCATTTCACTAAACCCCTTACATGTCTAATTTATTAATTTCCCTTCATTACCCCTTCATTACTTTTCATTCCCTAATATTTTTCCCCTTCTTAAATTCCAAAGGACCCTTCCCTTTTCATTTCCCCTTGTAAAAATATCCCTTCCCCTTCATTTTACCTTTTCCCTTATTTCATCTCATTTTCCCTTGTAAATCCACTAAAACCCCCTTATCCTAAGTTTGAAAAGTTAAAATGTATCAGGCCCCATTGAAAAACTCTCTCCGATACCCTTTTAACTGATCCCAAATGTTTTTCTAAACACCCTCTCTTGTATTCCCCAAACCCTTTATATTATTATAACCTATAGTTTTTATACATTTATTCTCGCTTTATATATTTAACCCTCCCACTATATTATGTCCTCGATTCCTAAAAACCTTCGCATATGGGTTATAACTCTCTGTCATATAACCCATGGTCCCCACTTCTATTTTAATACCCATCTCATATATTATTTCCTGTTACATTTTAATTAAACCCGACCCCACACCCCAACTCATCCCTCACAACTCCGCCACAAAATAACCCTCCGATCACTCACCTCTAGATCCAATGGCCCGCATCCCATATCGCGCGCTTCGAAATCTGATCTTTAACATCCCAAAAGCATGTGAGATTCACGGTTTTTCCCGCCTACCTTTTTGCTACGTGGCAACCCCACGTTATATCGTGTCCTTTGAAAAAATACCACCTACGACTCAAAAGCGGTGCGATGAAACATAATACAAGCTCCTCGCGTAAGATGAAACCGCCTACTATTCAAACTTAACCTCGCGCCCAAAGGTTAACCACTGTTGGTTAAAATCCAAAACGCCGCCCTTTCCATTCTTTTCATTGTTATTCTATTGCAAAGAACCTCTGCCAACCAATTCTAAAGCCCAGAAACTTTGCTCAATTGCTTTAACCCATTTACGACCAGAAGACGCTGCAAACTCCAATTTGAACAACATAAAGACCATTGAAGGCTCAGAAAGCCTCTGTTTCCCCCAGAGAACCTGTTGTCATACCAAATCTTCATTTTCCAGGTATTCCTGAAAGTACCAGAAGGCCCATACTTAAGCTACAACATTTTTAATGAGTTAATCATTTGAACTAATTAAAAGCCTTGCCAACCTAAAGAAAGCCAATGTGCATCCAAAAAACCTTTCTACAAATTATGTTCATCTTTTCACACTATTCAGAGGTCCCAACCCTACTCCTTAAGCCAGATGGTAATTAATTCAACAAAATTAAACAAATCTATGGCTTCCAAAAGCATTCTGAATGCAAAACCCCTGCAAACTCCTCACCTGGATATTCACAACCTCCCATTGGTCGATAGAGATTTCCAAATCAAAGGCATCACCTCCCCTAGCCATCTATTGAAACTCCATTGCTAGAGTAAAGACAAATTCCTCAAACAAAATGATGATATTCAGTTATGGGAGTCTAATTTACCCAAATACTTGTTCCCATAGGTATACTAGTTCCCTCAAATCATCCACCTATGCCAACTCTGCTATATCCCAAGTCAAAGAGCCATAGTTTCTCATAACCAGTAAATTTTGTTCACAATCACTGTAGGATCAGTAAATGAAATGTTGCAGATCTAGCCAAAGCCTAATGAAGCCCCATTTTCTATTGAAAACCTACTTGATTTGTACTTAAAGTTGGACCTTCCCAAGAGATCCCAAAATTTTCAGACTTTCATCCTAGAAGAAGCTCATATTCCTACAGACAGTCCTCCATACTCTGCCACCATTTTCTCTGAGAGAGCAAGATAGATTGTAACCATGCTGTCCTGTATTCTAGGATATACTACTGATGAACATGTAGATGAACCTATACTTGGTTTCCTTTCTATTTTTTTCCCAGGCAAGCCTCCAGCTACAATTTTCAATTTTGCCCAATTCTTAGCAGACATAATCCATGATCAATTGATCAGATTGCCAAATGAAAGAGTATTCAAATAATATTCAGTATTGTTCCATATGTTTCTATATTTCCAATCAGACATATTTCCAGTTAACATTCAAAAGTTGGACACTAAGGGTAGTCCTAGATCTGTTATCTTTTGGACACCCTTAATTCAAAAATATTCCATTGATTTTAGATACAAAGATTTCATTGATTCCTTTGTTCACCTAGTGGTTAACATGCTAAGAAGTAGCAATCAACCTAGGATTAGTGATGAGATAAAAAGAGTTTTGTAGTTGTCTAAACACAGTACAATAGGGGACTGGTATTTATACCACAAGCACACTGAAGTAAGGGTGTATGGATGTCAACTCACTCCATATAAGCTGCTCAAATATCTCCCCATGAGGATATTTGCATTAGAGTATATCAAGCAGATCATAAACTCAGATGATGTGAATTTTCTATCAGTGAGGAAGAAAAAACAGTTTAAAATAAAAAACCAGCTTGGTCCTTTTATCTGCAATAATAGGGAGGCTAGAGAGGAAGCAAATAAATGTTTACAAAAGATGAAGTTTAGTGATAGTTTTAAATGGCAGTATGATCCTTTGGGTGTCATAAACAAACTGAGACTCAAATTTAAATTGAGCCCTTTTATGCATGAGTCCAAGCCAGAGATTGAAAAATATGCCAACCAGTCAGAGTGGTTGGAAAACACCTTAATGGATATGGAGAAACATGTGGATACTAGTTCCATTCTACATACTCCAGCCCTATAGGACATAAATGAAAAAATGACTAGGGAAGAAGGTTCTTGCTCAAACAAAGGTACAACATATGTGTTATGAAACCAGCTCACAAAAAGATAGAAAAGATAAATCAACACCTTAGAATTTAGCCTCTTCGAGGGGGCAACCTCCTTTACAGTACACAAATGAACAATTCTTGGATGATACAAATGGCTAAACCTCCCTTCTATATATAGGAGTCTAAGGGGTCACAATATAATCAAGCTGACATAACAGTAATAACATAAGGGCACAACAATAACAAGAGTGGGTTTCTATGGGGCACACTAATAACAATATGGGGACAATAGGGGCACAATAATAACAATAAGGGCTACAATGACAATAGTAATGGGGGAATGACTAGTATTATAGGGACCTAACATGCTCCTCTCCTTCCGAAAAGCGTTGTTCTCAATGCTTGAGTAGTTCTAGATGATTTTGTATAAAATTATCATCCTCCCATGTGGAATCTTCAGTGGATAAGTTCTTCCACTTGATGAGATACTCCGAAATTGATCGATTTTGTAGCTGTCGAGTTCTTATTTATGTGTCTGCTTCCGGTTCCAATATGATTTTTCCTTCCTCATCAAGTTCTGGAAATATTGTTTCAACTGGGAGCTTGTCACCTATAACCTTCTTTAAACATGAAACATGGAAAACTAGGTGCACTCAGGAAGTTGCAGGAAGCTCCAATTTGTATGCCATAGTACCAATATTTTGCAACACCTTGTACGGACCATAATACTTTGGTGATAATTTATTATCCTTCTTATCTTGCTTGAGGGACATTTTTTTATATGGTTATAATCGTAGGAATACCCAGTCACCTACATCAAAACTTCTTTCGTTGCGATGTTGATCTGCCAGTTGTTTCATTTTATTTTGTGCCAATGTGAGGTTATCCTTTAAGAGTTGGAGAACTTGTTGTTGATGCTCGATGTGATGTTCCACTGCTTGAACCTTAGAATTTACTCTTAAATATGATGTGATGGATGGTGGACGATATCCATAAAGTGCCATAAATGGGGTCATTTTTGCTGCAGTATGGAAGGAAGTGTTATACCACCATTCAGCGAGAGGCAACGATTTGACCCATTGTGTTTGTTTATTAGATACAAAGCACCAAAGATATCCTTCCAAACATTTGTTTACTATCTCTGTTTTCCCATCAGATTGAGGATGATAAGATGAGCTATGAGCTAACTGAGTACCGAGATAAGAAAATAATTATGTCCAAACATTTCCAGTGAAAATGGGATCTCTGTCGCTTACAATAATCTTTGGGTTTCCACGTAGCTCTTGAATTGTTTCCATAAATGCAGTAGAAACTGTACTGGCTTTAAATGGATGCGATAATGCACAAAAGTGTGCATACTTGGTAAGTATGCCAACTACCATCATGATGATGTTCTTTCCTTCGGACTTGGGTAAACCTGTGATAAAATCCATTGAAACCTCCTCCCAACGTTGCCTTGGAATGGATAAAGATTGTAATAGACCTAGGGTCTTAATTGTTTCAACTTTATTTTGTTGGCAAACCAAACATTCTGCCACAAACTTTTGAATATCCAATCCCAAAAAAATTCCTTCTTAACCCTGTGGTAAGTTTTTCAAAATCATGAGTGCCCTCCTAAGGGGGAAGTGTGCAATTCCATAAGAATCTTTTGTTTGAGTTGGGAATTCTTACATAGGTATTGTACCATAACGAATCATTTTTGCATCTAAATGTATCAGATGTATTGGGATATTGTTGTAACTTTTGAATGAGTGCCCACACTTTTTCACCATTATTCCATTCATCCCTTGCTTCGTTTATCCAATCTGGTTGGATAATAGAAATTCCGTACAATAATGCTTCCACATCCTCATCCTTTCTTGAGAGCGCATCTGCCACAACATTTCGCTTCCCTCTTTTGTAGATGATTTCAAAGTCATAACCCAACATCTTTGCAACCCATTTTTGTTTCTCTTCAGAGGATAATCTTTATTCTAAGAAGTATTTAAGATTATCATGATTCGTTTTTACCTTGAAGTGTCTTCCCATTAGGTAGGGTCACCATTTCTTAAGTGCATGTAGTATTGCCAACATTTCCTTCTCATAAATAGCTTTGTGTAAATATTTTCCTTTGATTGGATGACTTTCGAACGCAATGGGTCTTTCATCTTGCATTAAAACAACACCAATTCCATTTCCTGAAGCATCACATTCCACAATAAATGTTTTTGTGAAGTCCGGCGTGGCTAAGACCGGTGCTTGGCACATTGCCTCTTTAAGATGTTCGAAGGCCTTTGTTGCTTCTGGAGACCGTGAAAATGCATCTTTCTTCAATAATGTTGTTAGAGGTGCTGTTATTCTCCCATAATTCTTAACAAACTTGCGATAATACCCTGTCAACTCGAGAAATCCTCGCAAATGCTTTATGGATGTGGGGATTTTCCATTCCTTAATGGCTTTAATTTTGCTAGGGTCTACCTTAACACCTTCATGAGATACAATAAGACCCAAATATTCTAGCTCTTGTACTCCAAAGAAACATTTGGAGATTTTTTCATATAATTGTTTCTCCTCCAATAGTTTGAGCACCCTGTCAACATGTTGAACATGATCCTTCCAAGACTTGTTGTAGATTAGTATATCATCAAAAAATACCAACACAAATTTTCTAAGGAAGGGTTTGAAAATGGAATTCATCAAACCTTGAAATGTAGAAGGTGCATTGGTAAGGCCAAAAGGCATGACGAAAAATTCATAATGACCCTCATGAGTTCTAAATGCTGTTTTTGGAATGTCTTTAATCTTCATTCTGATTTGATGATATCTTGAATGAAGATCCAACTTGGTGAAGTAAATTGATCCATGCAATTCATCCAATAATTCATCAATGACAGGAATGGGAAATTTATCTTTAATAGTGAGCTTGTTGAGCTCCCTATAATCCAGACACATGTGCCATGAGCCATCCTACTTGTGCACCAATACTACTGGAGTAGAGAAAGAACTTTGACTAGGTTGAATTATACCAGCCTCTAGCATTTCTACAACCATACGTTCAACTTCACTCTTTTGGGCATAGGGATATCTGTACGGCCTGATGTTTGGAGGAACACTTCCTAGAATCAAATCAATAGCATGATCATGATCACGAATAGGTGGGAGGCCTTTGGGAGTCTCAAATACCTTGGAATGATTGTCCAAGACCTTTTGGAGATCTGGACAAATATATGATATCGATGTAGGAACCTCTAGCGAACATAATTGTGCAATCATGCCTCATTGTTCCTTCTTTAGAAGCTTTGTCATACCGTTAGAGCTGATTATCTTTCCTAGTTTCCTTGCAATACCCCTTAATTCAACTTCCTTTCCTTCTGCACAAAATTTCATGAAAATTTCTTGAAAATTAAAAGCTATTATACCCAAGGATTGTAGCCATTGGACTCTTAGTACAACATCAACACCACCCATTGGAATGGAAAGAATTGGGATATTCAATACATATTCTCCCATGGATAGCTTGATATTATGGCACTTTCCAAAGAAATGTATTGTTCCTCCACACTTCCATCTTTATAGTTGTGAGTGGTAGGCTTCCTGGTTGCCATAATTTTGCTTTCCATTTTTCTTGCTAAACTGAATGCCTTCTCCAGTGAATCAGGTTCCCAAAGGTGAACCTCATGTTGGATATTATCCTTTAAAGTCTCTATGAATACATCAATCCTATGCTCCTCTGGAATATCTTTTACCCTTATGTTCAATTTTTGGAATTCCTCAATGTGCTCCATCATTGAACCCTTTTGTTTGAGATTTATCAATTGGCTAAAAAAGGTGTTGCTTTTTGTATCCTCACAATGTGCTATCATTTCTTTCGTAAAAATTGCCCAAGTGACAATTTGTTTATGAGAGCAAAGCCATCGATACCATACAAATTGATTTGGTTCCAAATATAAAGTTGAAATACATACCTTTTGTGTGTTTTTCACATTATGGAGATCGAAAAATTGCACCATCTGTAGTATCCATGTTCTAGGATCCTTGCCATCAAACTTCCTCATATCGATTTTTGGAACATGGTGGGTCTTCAATCCAACATTAGAGTTTATAAAATCATGATTAATATTTCTTTTGTTCTCATCATGAATTTCCTTTACTACCCTTTCACCATTAGTAACCATTTCTTGTAGCAACTTATTCAAATTTATCTTCAATTCTTCCATCTTAGCATCCATGCCATTCATCTTAGCTTCCATGCCATCCATCTTAGCTTACACGCCATTCATATTAGCTTCCACTCCATTCATCTTGGCTTTAGTTACCTTTTGTGAGAGTGAAATTTGTTGTACTTAGTCTTGTAATTTTGATATATCATGTTGCATTTTTTCCTCTTCTTCACGAGTCGTGCTAGAGCTTTCAGGTTGCTTACTAAGTGTTTCCATTTTCTTTCTTCAAGGCATCAATTAATGCTAATAATTCTTCACTATTCCTCTTGAATTCCTTCAAACTGATTTTTCAAACCAATTTTTTTGTTTGTTTGTTTGTTTTGTTTTTGTTTTTGTTTTTTTGTTTTTTGTAAGAGCTCGATATTGAATCTATTGTATCTTTGTAACTGCACATCTATAATATTTGAAATCATGTCCTGCAGTATCCCTTTGATTCCTCTTTCTAATCCCGCAGGTCTGATCAAGATTGGATTCTCCAAGGAAGAATTATGCCAAATCTCCTGCGGTGACCTGATTATAGACTAGTTCAGTAGAGCTAACTTGTATGAAGTGCCACGTGTTAGAGTTTCGACCTTAGTACCTGAAACTATTATATGGAAAACTGCATGCTGCCTTCTTTCTGAAACTTCTTACGAAATTTCAATCTGATGCTCAAAACAAAAGTTATGACGATTTTCCCTAGGTCACCTATTTGGAATGTAATTCGGGAGTCTGAAAAAATCCTAACTTCCTCAGATCATATATCCGAAAATATAGCGAGATAAGATCTACAATTTGGACCAGAAGTTTTGAACGATTTCGACTCAAATGGGTGTTTTTTTTAGCTTCCGAAACCTAACAGAAAAATAATTATAGAGAAAATTCCACGATGACCTGTTTGGAGCACCGAAACCCTAGAATCCAAAGTTCTGATACCAAATGTTATGAAACCAACTAACAAAAATATAGAAAAAATAGATCAACGCCTTAGAATTCAGCCTCTTCGAGGGGGCAACCTCCTTTACATTACATAAATGAACAATTCTTGGATGATACAAATGACTAAACCTCCCTTCTATATATAGGAGTCTAAGGGGTCACAATATAATCAAGCCGACATAACAGTAATAACATAAGGGCACAACAACAACAATAGTGGGTTTTTATGGGGCACACTAATGACAATATGGGGACAATAGGGGCACAATAATAACAATAAGGGCTACAATGACAATAGTAATGGGGGAATGATTAGTATTATAGGGACCTAACAAGATGATAAATTTGAAATTATGTACAGGAAGAAGCCCAAGCTAAATCCTGTAAATGAGCAAGAAGAGATAGTTGAGACAGTTGAAATCATTGATACTGACACAATGATTAAAGAGAATACAACTCCATCAGTTTCAGAGGAAACTCATCAGCCTTCAACCTCTAATAATCACATTATTCAAAAGTAGCATAGTATTGAAGTCTCTTCATCAAGCAAACTAGTGGATAAAGAAAAAGACATAAAGGAGAAATATAAAGAAATCAAGTTGGGAAATGAAGCATTAAAAGTCAAAACATATGCCCAATATTTCAAACAGACTCCTAGTGATTAGAATATGTTACTTTCAGCTTTTGACCTTGAAACAGGGAAAATGTATATGACCTTTTTGCAGCCCACAATACAACATCCTACGTCATCAAGATTACAAAAAGACAAAATTTGAAGTTTTGGCCACGAATGTTCATCCTATAGATAAAATTGAGTTTCATAAGCAAGCAGGAGAAATGATATACTCAACTAGGACCAACAAAGCTATGTGTGAACAAAAACTTCAAAATTCTCTAGAGAATATCACAACACAGTTTAAACTAGAGAATGCATCCTCACAAGCAAAGGATAACAGAATTAAATCACTAGAAGACTTGGTTATATAGATTGGCTATAATCCAAATGACATCAAGACAGTAGAAAAGCTCATAAAAAAGAAGAATGAAGACATTGTTGCATTGAAGAAGTAGCTAAAATTTCCCCTTCTGAACATCCATAGACCAAGGAAGTTCTAGAGAATCAAAACCAAAAAGATGAGATGATGGACATCATTCTTCTGTTAAGTACTCAATTAAAAGAAATAGAAAATGAGATGGATAAGTTAGTGCAGGAGAAACAGGCCAACATGGAAGCAATTATCGTCACTACTATTCATACAATTACTACAACAGGTCCTTCTACTTTGGCAGCTACAGTGGCCACAACAACTTCAGTAGCTACAACACTTCCCACTGCATCAGCAACTACATTAGCAACTACATCAACAACAGGTTCAACAACAACAACAGCTCATCCTAGTGATGAAGTAGGTAAATTAATCAAAGCTATGCAGGATATGTCCATCCAAACCAATGAAATAAATAGAATTAAGGAACAAATAAAAGGTTTAGAGGATGAAAAGAAGTTGGCACAAATAATGCATAAAAATGAAACACATAAGTCAAACAGGTTGATTGAGAGAATACAGAAGTTAGAGAAAGAATTGACACTAAAAGGACCACTTGGCAAAGCAAAGAAGCAGCTATGGGCCAATACCATTAACTCTATTAATGATATTTGGCCTTCTATACAGGTGATATTTGATCAAAATGATTTGGCCAAACAGGCTGGTGAGGCAATTCAAAGGGTAAGAGCCGAACTTGGGAATAAGCCAGAAGAAGCCTCTAGAATAATCCAGTTCCTTAACTCAAAGAACAAGTATGAATTGCAGGAGCTTGGAATAGCTGACAAAACTGAGACCATACTAGAAGTAAAGAAGGTAATCACCAAGAGGAACCTGATGACACAACTTGAGGAGAAATGCCAAACAATGGAGATAGCAATAGCCAGGTTTATGGTGAAATTTGATGCTTTGAGGCAGAAAGGTTTGCCTAACCCATTGGTGATTAATAACAATTTGATGCCACATGAAGACTATGTTAAGAAAATCATAGAAGTGGCAAAGGAACAAGCCAACAATTCCTCCATGAAAGGGATTCCTACAAGAAAAGCGCTTTATCATACTTTTGAGAACCTTTTTTACCTCTAGCATGAGGTAAAACATCTCTTTATAAACAAGCCTACTTTTCCAAAATACACAGAAACTGATGAAATCTACAGAAGAATGGTAAATATTAAATTACCAGATGCAGAGTCTTGGAAAAAGTTGAATGATTTACTATGAATATGAAAGGTAAAATAGGGCAGTCAAGAGCAGTCAAGGTAAAACAGTAAAGAGTAACAGAGTTTAAAGATGAAAGAGTATCAGTAAAAGGTAGTATAAGACACAGTGAGCAAGAAATCAAACATCAAGAGAGAAAGAGCAGCATAATATCAAATAAAAGCCAACACTGGGACAACTTGTATCAGTTATATGTCCATCTTTATCATTTTGCATGAAGATATTTCTTTTTCCTTGAATAATGCCTAAAACATTTTAGGATATTTTGTAATAATTTTTGTTATAACAATGTAAACTTTGAAACGGGAATTATAAACTCAAAATGAGAACTCTGGCAAAAAGACCCTGAAAAAACATCAAAAACAGTGCTAAAAACGAAAAGTGTTGATGCTGGAATAACACCATTTTTTCTTTTCTTTCTTTCTTCTTCCTTTTTCTTATTTCTTTTATTTTTCTTCTCTTTTTTTTAATCGGAGTAAATTTTCAACATGTTTTAAAAATGGCGGTGAAAACCAATTTTTTGCCAAAAAATTGTTCAAAAAACACCCAAAAACGAAAAGTATTAATGCTGGGAGAACACATTTTTTTTTTTTTTTCAGAAGTAAAATTTCAACATTTTGAAATAATGGCGTAAAATATTTTATCATGACCACGAAAAACATTAAATTTAAAAAAAATAATGAAAACATAAAATAAAATAAAAATTAAAAAAAATTAAAACAATGGAAAAACACAAAACAAAAAAAAGTTATATATATATATATATATTAAAAAAAAATCAATCATAAAAATGTAAAAAAAACAAAATTAATGATAAAAATTAAAAAACTAAAAAAAAAATAAAAATAAATTATAAACAAATAAATAGTAAAAAAAATATTAAAAAAAATTGGGAAAAAAGAAGTTATCTTGTAAACCATAAAAAAAATTGGCAAAAGAAAAAAAAATTACGCAAAAGAAAAAAAAAAAAAACATTAAAAAAAAAAAAAAAAAAAAAAGGTAAAAATAGAAAAATAAAATAAAAAATAAATAAAAAACAAAAAAAGTAAAAATAAAAATTAAAAACAAACTCGACCTAAAAAAAAGAAAATTAACAAAAAAAAAGGTTAAAAACTACTAAGATTAAGATTAAAATGTTGATTACTTAAAAAACAAATATAAAAATATATATAAAAAGACAAAAATAAAAACATAAAAAATGTTTAAAAAAAATTATCTCACAAACCATAAAAATATAAATATATATATATATATATATATATATGTATATATATATATATATATCTATATATATCTATATATATATATATATATATATATATATATATATATATAAAAGTAAAAATAGAGAAATAAAAAAAAAAAAAAAAAAAAAAACATTAGCAAAAACTGGGAAAAAAAAAATTAAAAACAGACTAGTTTAAAAAAAAAGAAAAATTAACGAAAGAAATTAGAAAATTAATGAAAAAAATTAAAAAATTAATATTAAAAAAAATAAATTCAAATTATTAAAAAAAAATGCAATTATTTTTTATTCAACATACATATTTTATTAAAAAAAAAACAAATTATTATTATTATTATATTATTATTATTATTATTATATATATAAACAATTTTTATTTTTATTTAAAAATACAAATTATTAAACCTACATTTTATATTTAAAAATAAAAATAGAAGTAAAAATAAAAATAAATAATAATAATTAAACCTACATTTTATATTAAAAAAAAATTTACAATTTGTTTTAAACAGTGTTTTTTTTATTAAAAAAAAATTTATAATTTATTTATTTATAATTTAAACAGTGTTTTTTTTATTAAAATTTTTTTTATAATTTATTTACTTATTTTTTAAAACAATTTTATTTATTTTTATTTAAAAATAGAAATCATAGAAAATATTTTACTTTTTAAAACAAATTTAATTTTTTAATTTAAACTAATTAAAAAAAACTAAAAAAAAATTAAAGTTAATTTGGCCTCCTTTTTTTAGCTTTTTTTATTTTAATTGAAAAAAAAAAAAAAAAAAAAATATTAACTTTATTTTTTAATAATTTTTTTTTTAAATTTTAAATTAAAAAATTAAATTTGTTTAAAAAAAATAAAATATTTTTTATGATTTATATTTTTAAATAAGAAATAAGTAAAATTGTTTAAAAGCAGAAATTATAAATTTTTTTTAATAAAAAAAAGATTGTTTAAAAAAAAAAAACGTAAATTTTAATTTTTAATTTTATTTGATTTATTTATTTTCAAAATATAAAATGTACGTTTATATATATATATTATAATATAAAATGTAGGTTTAATAATTAGTATTTTTAAATAAAAAATAAAAATAAAACCAAAAATTGTTGAAAATAAAAAAAAATTATTATTTTTTTAATTAAATAAAATATGTATGTTTAATAATATCTATATATATATATATATATCTTTTTTCTTTTTCTTTTCTTCTTCTTCTTTTTTTTTTGAACTAGTTTGTTTTTAATTTTTTGTTTTTGTTTTCTGTTTGTTTGTTTGATATATTTATTTATTTTATCTTTTTCCCAGTTTTTGCTAATGATTTTTATTTATTTTATTTTTATTTATTTTTTAAACTCTATTTTTACTTACTTAATTATATATATTCTATTATTATTATTATTATTTTCCAAATTCTTTTATGGTTTGTGAGATAATTTTTTTTTTTGTTTTTTGTTTTTTTTTTAATAGTAGTCCTCCGCCCACGGCTGCGCCACCATGGGCGAAAGGCCACAAGAATGAATATATATATATATATATATATATATATATATATATATATATATAAACCAAAGATAAATAAATAAATAAATTAAAGTTAATATTGGTTTGTTTGTTTTTTGTTTTTGTTTTTGTGTTTGTTTTGTTTTTTTGGTTTTTAAATATAAAATGTAGATTTTAATTTTTTTTATATATATATCATTTGTATTTTTAAACAAAAAAATAAAAGAAAAAATAAAAATTGCTTAAAATAAAAGGTTATTATTATTATTATTAAAATTTATTTATTATTATTATTATTATTTTTATTAAAAAAACACATTTTTGGGGTGGGGGTTTAATATTAATTTTACTAGTTTTTTTAATCTTTTTCATTAATTTTCTATTTTTATTTTTTAACTAGTTTTGTTTTGTTTTGTTTGTTTGTTGTTGTTGTTGTTGTTTTTGTTTGTTGTTGTTGTTGTTGTTTTTGTTTTGTTTTTTGCCCCAGTTTTTGCTAATGTTTTTTTTTTTTTTTTTTTATTGATTTTTTTTTTTTACTTACTTACTTAATTAATTATATATATATATATATATATATATATATATATATATATATATATTAGTTTTGTTTTGTTTTTTGTTTTTTTCCAAATTCTTTCATGGGTTGTGAGATAATTTTTTTTTAAAATATTTTTTTTTTAATATTAATTTTACTAGTTTTTTGTTTGTTTGTTTTTATTTTTTTTGTTAATTATATATATATATATATATATATATATATATAAAAACTAGTTTGTTTTTAATTTTTTTCCTAGTTTTCGCTAATGTTTTTTTTGTTTTTTGTTTTGTTTTGTTTTTGTTTTTGTTTTTTTTTAATTTGTCAATTTTTACTTAATTTTATATATATCTATATATATATATATATATATATATATATATATATATATAGTTCCTTTTTGTTTTTTTTTTTCAAATTCTTTTATGGTTTATGAGATAATTTTTTAAAACATTTTTTTATTTTTGTCTTTTTTTATATATATTTGTTTTTTAGATAAAATTATTTCATGTGGATTGAAAATTTAATTAACGATGTATAAATATGTAGAATATCGAAAATGGAAAATATCGACCTTCTTTTTTAAATATGCAAATCAATAAAATCTCACTACAACAAAAATAAAAATAAAAATAAAAACAAGAAAATATGAAGAAAATTTAAAGTAAAAAAATAGGTCTTTTAAAAAAAGGGTCTAATGCAGAATAACCACTTTTTATAATCAGCATGAAAATCATTACCATTCTAAAATGCAATGTACATAAAAAAAAATTAAAGTGCCAAAAACTATGCTCTAAAAAAAACATATGTGTTCTGCATCACCCCTTTTCAAAATCGGGTCACTTTTTTGCTATCTCTACAAAACGGGTAACAATATCAATTCCCATTTCAAAGTTTACGCTGATGTATAAATACTTCATAATTTGAAGTATTAGTGTGGATTGCTGAACATTTCTATAGTTATATTGATCTAAAACCTGAGGGTTTATTGTAACATTTTCAAGTCAGCAGACTGGACTGAGTAATAAAGGCATTGCATTATAGGATTCATGTGTTGGGCCACTTCAGTGATGTATATTTCATTTTTTAAATTGTTATTTTCTTAAATATTTCACATACTTAGATGTTTTACAATTTGAATGAAATAACTGGAATGTTACTACAGAATTTGTTTAAGTACACTCTGTCTTGAACAATTATTCATTTTGATGTTTTCTTCTAATATCCAGAGTAGGGAATTCTTCATTGCTTCCTAGTTTCAATTGACCTCTTTCATTTCCCTCATTATCCGGTTTGAGGAATATTTAACTACTCCTTGACCCCGATTGAAAAACCACTTCACCATCTAGCCTAAAAGATCTGAATTTACTCAGCTACCTTGCCTTGTGAACACTATCTTCAGAACTTGATTCAGTCCTATTTTCTTGACATTTGGACTCCATAGCCCAATGGAAAAAATACATTTATCTATCCATCTAAATCAGCGATTCCACGACCAAATCAGATCAAAACTCAACCAAGCTTAAATAATTAGCCTAAAATCAATTAATCCGACAAAGTTAAATCATTAAGAGAGAGCCATTTCTGAGCATTAGGAAGGCTAGATCCTGATCTCAAAAGTAGGTTTGTGGTTACCTCTATTATTTCTTTAAACACAACATGACAACCCTAGGGAAATTTTAGAGTGATAACATAGTGGCGACCATACTGGGGATTAATCAGTCCTCAGTTTAATAAACCTTAAAGGAAATCCTAAATCTCATCTTTTCACCTTAAGGCCATTTTAGGGTTGTCAAAAGGTTTCATTAAAAAATTAAAATTCTAGCTTCCAAAAGAACATACTATACCAGGGCACATCCAGATCCAAACCCTGCTATAATTGTTGATAATCCAGACAAAATATTAAGAAAAAACAATAAAGTAGAAAGTCAAGAAAGCATTAGTCATCTAATCAAAGTAAATTCATTTCCTAAAGAGTTATCAAACTTAGAGGATCTTCAATTTGATTTATCATTTGAGCATTCATTGTTTCGTACCAAATCTAAAACTTCAGTTCATGATACTGTAATAGACCCTACTTTTATTCAATTTATTGAATCAAAGAAGAATACTATACATTCCGATTTGGATCAACATGTTCTAGACACTTTTGACAAACTTGATGCTTTAACCTCAAATTTGATAAGACACATAGACGAAGCCTATTTTCAACAGTCAGTTGAATTAGCTGCCCTAATTGCTGCTACTCCTAAGCCTTCTACCATTCCTTAAGAGTCTGTAGATTCATGTTTATTTAGTACCACCTCATCTATTATTTCCACTACACTTCATTCCACAAAATCATTCATCCCCAAACTTCCTCTTCAGCCCATAGTTTTATTTCCATCTCCAAATACTTCAAGTTCATTTTCTAGCACTTCAAGCTCATCTGTGAGCCCTTCAGGTTCATCTTCAAGCACTACCACTTTACCTCCTAGCCAAGTTATAATCTTAGCCATGGCTACCAGATATGCTCCTTTGACCTTACCAGCTCAATTACATGCCATGCCCCATGACTACCAGAGTAAAATCTTTCAGTTTGATGGTACTGGTCAATATACTGCACAACAACATGTAAATAAAATGAATGACTATTTTGAATTACATGAAATTGATGAAGAAGATGTACAGATGAGATTATTTGCACAAACACTAGCAGGAGATGTCAAGAAATGGTTTAAATCTTTACTTGTTGGTCATATTGTTGATTTCACTGTTTTCCATAGATTGTTTATCAATAGATGGGAAAGAAAGGAAAATCCTTTACAAATATTGTCTGAATATGAAAACATTAGAAGAGCTCCTAATGAATCTGTTCAAGACTATTGTAATAGGTTTAATAATATTAATAATGCAATCCCTACAAATATCAAACCTCCACCAGACTTGGCACTAATCATTTCCTGATGGTTTTGACACTAATATGTCTTACCAATTGACAGAAAGAAACCCTCCAACTTTAGAACAAATTCAGAGTGATGTAGTTAGTGTAGAAGCTAGCTTGTTGGCTAAAAGAGCTAGAATGAGGAATGAGAGGAGAGTTACCATTAAGGAAGAACCATCCACTTCAGATGTTAAAATAGATACTTTGGCTAAAATTTTAGAAAAGTTAGTGGATAGATTAGAAATTAGGGAAAGAAAACCACAACGGGATAATCAACAACAAGGTCTTCAAATAAGAAATCCAAACTTTAGGTAGAATCCCAACACTGGTAAATCTAGAGAAGGGCCGCTTGATCAACAAATTAGACCACCTTTCCAAGAAAACTATGCTGAAAGTTCTCACCAAAATGAAGAAGATGAAGACACTCAGATTAAATTAATGGGAATAAATGATGGTAATACTATTTTTCTTACCCAAGAAGAACAGTAAATATGCATGTTACAACAATTACAGTTACAATTTGGAGAGTCCTTTGATTATAAACAAGGTTATGAATTTGCCATTAATGAAGTTCATAAGCAATATAACCTTAGGAGTAAGAAAAACACATAAGCCTCTACTAATAAAACTATCCAAACTCAGACCAAGAAAACAGTGGGAGCTCCTGCAACCAAAGTGCTGCAAATTCTCTCTAGAGAAACCCAAAAAACTTTCACTCCAAAGATTGCAGCCAGTCCAAAAATTGTAGACATTACAGATACTGCTGTTAAAACTTTAGCTGATATTCAAAAATCAGCTACTGTTAAAACTTCAAAATATGTCCAAAAATCAACTGATACTCAAGCTTCAAATCTTGTTTAGATTTCAACTGCTTCCCAAACTATTCCAAAACAAAAAATTGAAAATAGTAAAACAGTGGACACCCAAACAGAAACTGAATTACCAACTAAAGATAAGAAAGAAAAGACTACACAAACTCCAATTTCCAAGGAGGAAATCATTTAGTTAGGCAAAACACAGACTCCATTTAATATCCAAACTGAAATTGCCAAATTGAAAATATCAGTTCCTTTAACAGAATTGATAAAAAATGATTCCTACAAAGCCGAAATCACTGAAACACTGAATATAGATGAAGGAGAAGATTCTGTTAATCTAAATGATGACCAACCAGAGTTAATATTTGGTCCTGATGTACATGGAAAACATGAACAAAGTGGTGTTCCTCCATTCTACATTAGCTTGACTATTCATGATCGAATCTTACACAATGCTATGTTAGATTCAGGAATATCTCACAATTTAATGCCTAAAGAAATCATGGAAACGTTGGATTTACATATAACCAGACTGTACAAAGATCTTTTCTCTTTCGATTATAGTAAAGTAAAATGCCCGGGCCTAAAAAAAGACTTGTGTCACTCTAGTTCAATACCCAGGTAAGAGTATTGTCATGGATATTGTAGTTGCTGATATCCCTCCAAAGTATGGAATGTTATTATCTCACTCATGGGGAGAAAAATTGTAGGGATCTCTACAATTAGACATGTCTTATGCCACAATTTCAGTATTTGGTTAGCCCAAAAAGCTTTATAGAGAAACATTAATGAAATACATGGTCAGTAGTACAGATAAACCACAGAACTATCCTATTTGTTATGTACATTTTGATATGGATTCTTTCATTTTATGTGATTCAGACTCTGGAAAAGAAAATAACACAGTTGTAAAACAAGAACATAAAGAACATGACAGTGATAATATATTTAATGAATCTAGGTGGCACTTATACTTTGATGGTTCAACGAATATACTAGGAGCAGGTGCAAGAGTTTGGATTCAACATGGAA
Organism: Pinus tabuliformis; assembly: GCA_031772625.1. NCBI lineage: Eukaryota > Viridiplantae > Streptophyta > Pinopsida > Pinales > Pinaceae > Pinus > Pinus tabuliformis. Next base: position 962,200,934 of record CM062808.1, on the reverse strand, counting down.
AATAATCATTCTAAAGGTCATGCCTTTAGATTAACTTTAAACGCACAAATAAAATGGCAGAGTATGAAGCTTTGGTCTTAGGATTGCAAATTGTAAGAATCCTTGGAGACAAGAGAGTTTCTATCATGGGAGATTCGAAATTAATCATAAAACAAATTAAAGGAGAGTATTATGTGAATCATCCTAGACTTAGCCAATACAGAGAAACTGTTCTAGATCTAATTTAGGAACTTCTTGAAATCGATTTTGTTGTTATTCCTAGGAAATAGAACATGCAAGGTCATAGTCTGGCTACTTTTGCTAGAACTTGCAGATTACCTTTTCAGCCCAATCATTAGTACACTACAGAGGTAAGACACAAGACTGTTATACCTGGTAATATGAAATATTGGCGGATTTTTTCACAATATTCTCAAATCTATAATTTTATGAATGTCGAGGGAGAATTCCAAAACTGTAACATAGATACTGATTGTACAGTAGATAACATCATAAATAGAGATATAGATATAAATGTTGTAGATGTAAATAAACCCGCTAAATTCACTAAAGTACAAATAGATAACTTAGAAAAAGTAGAAATAAAAGAAATAGTTAATGATAATTCTCATATTTTAAACCTTAAAGATAACTTTTTGCCTAAGGGATTAGTCCCATTAGAAGATTTATTTGATTCAAATGATTTAGCTAGAAAAAAAAAGATGGAGCCTGTTAGTGTCAGTCTTTGAAGCCTTCCACCAGTGATCAAACATGCTTTTACAAAGTGGTCTTAGGGTGTCAAAGTCAAATTTTGTCATTTCAGTGAGTCTTCAAGTAAAATTTGGTCTCTAGGTATTAGGTCTAGGGTTGGTTTTCACTTCTTTCAAAGTTTTCCAAATGTCGGTCTGTTAACGGGAAAAGTGTAGATACTCAGAACGCCCCTATCCCACTAAGGTGTGACAGTACCTTAGAAACAAACAAGGAAAACTACTTTCGTATTCTTCTTTATGAACTGTAAATGAAGAGGAATAAGATGAACCAACTTGTGTCTTGCGCTAGTCCTGTGATCCAATCTCTCTCCTCTTTGACAGCTTCCAGCTACCTGCTCCCTTACTTGCCCAGCTTCACCAAGTTCCTGCAAGATCACAGAAGAAGAAAACTACACAAAGACATGGGTTTACATTCATAAATAGCTCAGGATCAGATTTAAGCTAAACATGCAAATATAACAAAACATCATTGATACACAAGCATGTAGGAGAAACTCAAATAGTTTTATTGATATAACAAGAAGGTCCAGGAGGAGTTACAACCGATGATTCCTGATCCAGCATCAACCCCCCAGCAAAGGAATCCCCTCTTCACCTCCAACAAAGCATAAATCACCCAATGCATTGATTTCTATCTCAAAACCAATAGCAATTCTCTGCAAAGTAAAAAATTCCAGCCTCTGGATCTCTGGGATGAGGGATCCATATATAGATGTATGCAAAGAGGATGAGTCAGCTTATGATTTGACTTGTGGCTTCTCTCTGTCAGTTCTTGATTCCACTTGGAGACTGAGAGCCTATTACTCATCCTTGGTCGAACTCAGTAAGGCAAGTGTCATTGGGGAAGATTCTGTAAGCTTCCATTGTTTGTCCACCTCGCGGAATGACACTACCATTTGTCATTTCCCGCTCAGCGCACCCTGGTAGTGCATTTAGGTGCATTGCAACGCACCTAGCTATTGTACTGGGGTGCTATGCAACGCAACTAGCTAGTGGAGCAGCTGAAATGATCCTGATTTGACTGATTCTGAGAAGTTTCTGGTGGAGAACTTCTGGGAGAAGCTGTAATTGGTTGACCTTGTTCCTCTAGGGGTAGGAACAGCACTTTTAGGGACTTAGGATCCCTTGGTTTATGGACATTTCATGCTTAGAGCTGTAAGGCACAAAAATGTCTATAACAGTTGCCCCCTAAAGTATGAGGTCGTTTATCGGGTGAAATGCTTTATTAGGAGGATCCGAAGTTCTTTCAATGCTGGGAGGAGACCTGTAATAAGATACAATACAATACATTATCTTCATACTATTTTCATGATCTAGCTAAGGTGGGCATTCCCATGCTCAGCTTTATAAATTCATTCTTATGTACACAGGACAGACAACCATCTGATGGTAGACTGATGATTTTGATGAAGTCATCATCCTTTTGGTAGGATGATTATCTGTGCTGGAATGCTGTACACGTCAATGTTTTTATTTTTCCTGAATATATATCGCAGCCCGGATGGATGAAACTAGATCCGGGGTCTTCAATCTCGTCCGATCTTCACTCAAAGTACAAGTCGATTCATGTGAGAAATGTTTTGAAGTCGAACATGGAAAGACATCGCTTGATTACCAGTCGATGATGTAAACTGTTAACAAGCGCGAGAGGAATCACCGATAAGGATGATGACCCTCAAGGTACTGCAGTACAATTCACGTGGTGTGAATAAATGACTTGGCATCACACACCACGCAAAATCTTTCGGTCGAAGGTCATTGATGTATACCTGTCGCCGGAAGTGAGAAACTTGCCATTGAGGCATGAAAGCTTCAAAGTACTGAATGGGGTGTTCCTAGATCAACTTCTTGGATAATGAGCTGGTGTCGACAAGAAGCGATCCGTCAAAGGAGGGCCTTAATGAATCCCACATCAATGACACGGAACGGAGCAAATGATTTTGATGGAGGTGAAAATGATCTGATGATATATGGTTCAGGATGGCGGTCATGAAGGAATGAAGTATAATGTATGGTAGTGGATGGGACACAGGTGACTTCTCTGGATGACTTCTCTTGAACATGTCGGCGACACTTATGTGATGGATTGGTAGCATTTACCCCAAATGTGGATGGTATGTCGTGACCATGGTGATGTGACCGGTGAATGAAACAACCCAACCCGACTCAGGCACGGAGTGAAAGTGTCATGTTCAAGAGCGACTTGCTACCAATAAAGATTCTTTGAGTTTCTTCCCAATTTTTCCCCAGTCATTGCTGACCAGTACCTCTTTATTTTTGTCAAGCTTGAGGAGGATAACATATGCTTGTTCTATAATTTTCCCTTTGGGAAAACCCATCGCTATGTTTTAACGAGCCTAGCGATAGTGAAACTCGTTCTCGTCTAAAGACAAGTTTGTCGCTATTAATCTTTTTAACGAGTTTAACGACAAAGATAACTCGGTCCTTTTCATTTTTGGAGAGTCTGAAAAGGTACGTAAAGGTAACTCCGAAATTCCTTTTTCGTCATCTAATCCCTTAAGTCCGAAAAAGTATAAAACAATACAGAAGGGATGAATTTTCGATAGTTTTAACGAGCCGAACAAAACAAGCGCTCGATCTTTTTGTGCAATAATCCCTCAGGTCCAAAAAGATTAAAATCTAGAGGAGGGATAGCACTTCCGGTCTCTTTAACGAGTTGGAAGGCCAAAACTCGGCAATCTTTTCATATTTTACGAGTCAGTTGAAAAGAGCTTAAAGAAGACTCGTCTTTTGAGGAACGAGTGATAAAATGGGTAGCAGCTGATTCCAGGTAATGGTTGGAATTTTCCAATCACGGCAGTGTCACAAGGATGGCTAGTGAAATCACTCTTCGCAGTTGTTCCTCAAAATTGGTAAACAATCAAATGGAGGTGAATGATTGGCCAATGGAAAAGTGGAGGTGACGGTGCAAACACGACCAAGGCTTTAATGGCTGAAATCTTCATTCACGGTGGTTATTTACCGGGGAATAGTTCATTTTTTAATGAGCTTAAACGCGGGTGGAAACACTTGCTCATGTCTTATGTTTATTTTTTAACGAGCTTGAACTATGTGCTAAAACTGCTCGATTAATCCAGTCATATGATAAGAATGTCTCATATAAAACGACAAATTTTAGATTTTTGCCCCACATCCTTTCTTTATGCAAGTTAGGTGACGACTAATCCTACGAGTTTAAAGGGTTAGAGGTCCTAAAAATTAAAAAAATAAATAGCCGCCCCTCGCTTGCACTCCAAAAGGTTTGCATGTCCCCAGGTATAAAACAGAGTTTCGAGGTCTCCCTCTATTCGAGCTGACAAAACATTCGTTTTATCAAGAAGGGTCACCCTTTATTCGAGCTGACAAAACATTCGTTTTATCAGGAAGGGTACTACCTCTTACAGGTTACCCAAAGATTGTTCCATTTACGGTGTAAACAAAACACTTCTCTGGCGATGTCTACCAAGATAAACAAAGGTGAGTGGCGGTGCTCGCCACTTACATAACTTTGACAAGAGAATCTTGTTCTAGAATAACCCCTCTTCCAATCACGGACGGGGTATAGACTAGTCATATTCTCCCGCGGAAACCTACTCCATACTCGAAGTTTTCCTGCCGAAGCAGACCAGGACGCATGCCCCCTGGGTTTCAGTCATATCCCTCCGAATTACTCGCGCTCATCGGGAGGACGGACTGGAGATTGAGACATTTCTTGCGTGAACAGACCATTTAGGGATGGTATATGACTATTTGCTATGCGTGATCCGGGAAATGAAAGCTGGTCCACGAGCTTGACCACTCTTCCTTCGTGCGGAAAACACATTACTCTAAAGAGTGAGGAGACGATGGCTCCCATGCAATAAATATAGTCTCGTCCGAGGAGTACGTTATAATCCAAGGGTCCTTGAACGACCATTACGTTCATTTGAACTGTCTTCCTTCTCAATGTTATGGGCACATTGGGAAGGATCCCTAAAGGTCGACTGGTTCCTTTATCAAAGCCTGCCAGATTTCTCATCTCAGGCAAAAGCGATGGCGAACCAAGCGCTTTCCAAGCAGTAGAGGAAAGGATACTCACAGAAGCCCCTTCATCTATGATGGTACCAGCCATGACCATTCTATATATTTGAACGATAATTTGGAATGGTATGCTTGCTGGTAAGCGGGGTCTGCCTAGTTGATTCCAATCGAAGGAGACAACTAGGTTGCTTGGAGGTGGGACCGAGTAGACAGCCGGGTATGGCTCTGACGAACTTCCCTCCTGTGGTAAGGGAATGGGTAGATTGCCCCCATGTTCGTCGGAGTCTGTGTTGATGAAGAGAATTTGGACGGTGTCATCCTTGTTCTCCTCAGTGATTGTATCATTCGAAGATAAAACCTCTGAAGGCAAGACCGGGTCAACTGCCGTCTTGACCTTTTGACTTTCATCTGGTATGGATTCAGATGGTTTATCTTCGATGATAGGCGCTTCAGCCGACCACTTGAGCGGGCCAGCTGGATTCTCAACTAGCGACGAACTCGGCAAGAGTTTTTTATATCCAGGAGGGAGTCGTAACGGTGAAACCGGACGATCATCCAAAACTCTTTTCGCTTCGTCTAAGAAGGGACAACGGTGTACGACATGATTGCCTTCGCACAGTTTACAGGGAAATCTAGCTTTCCCTTTTTGTCCTGGGGCTTCACTTTCGCTAGTTGATGGTGTGCTTTCAACATGATCATCAGAGGTTGATGACACTGGATTATGCAAACGAGGAGACTAGTCCCTTAGTATCCGAGGGATGCAAGGACAATCTTTGTGAAAGTGGTCTCCTCTGCAAATGACGCATGGCGATTTAGGCCTGGTCGGTGCAGTGTGTGGATTTTCGTTAGACGACACTCGTTTTCCACCATTCGACTTTGGCTCCTTCTTCTTCTTCTCTTTCTTCTTCTTCTCCTTCTTCTCCTTAGGAACTTGACTTTTGGCTTTGCCAGCCCCATCAAGCGAAGAGGAAGGGGGAGAGGAAGAATTAGAGGAAGTAGAAGGTTGGTGGGCAACTCTGGACTCGTCTAATTGCTGATTCGATTGTTCAGGAATAGTGGTGTTCTGAACGACATTGGTTGAGAAGAGCCAGACTGGCAAGCCAATTGTCAGTCCTGGAAGCGACAATGTGGCCATATGGGGTGCACCAACATCTCCCCAAGAGGAGAAGGGACTAGGATTTCCACCAAGGGGAATTCCTTGGTTGGTAGACTCCATTTTCTCAACCTAAGATCAACGTAGGAAAAAGGGGTGAATATTTCGTTTAAAATAAATTTTAAGACGCTTTGACACAACTTGTTTTTTCAATTTTAAAGAGTCGAGAAAAAACAAAAGATGACTCTAGTCTCCTTCGATTTTTAATGAGCCTGAAGTGACAAGTGCTCAGATGGACCTTTTCCGTTAAGGAGTCTGAAAAGGAATGAAAGGGACTGCTCTGGAGATCTAGGTAGAGGGAGTACCAAACCAATCGCAAAACTGTAGAATACTTTTTACGGTACGTCAGTCAATCTTCCCGAATGCTGTGTTCGGTGCATTGTGATCAGTAGGGCGGCCGACACGGCTTCATATGGATAAAAAGGTTTTAAGCCTATAGGGGTCTCCCAATATATACTCGACGGTACGTGGGAGCACAAGTCCGTACTGGCACTTATCGTCTCAAAGTGGAGGAATCACCCAACCATCAGTGAAGACAACAGTTACCAGGCTTTACGACGCCGGAATACGTCTCTAGCCTAGACCTCTAAATGTTGTGCGTTAAGTTCCAAAGCGTTGTTAGATTCATTCAATTTATTTTAAGTTGATCTTTCTTAGAAGTTTGCCTTTTGGGATCACCACGAGATGTAGATGTAATTCCTAAAATGCAATCTAAAGATGATAAGCAAGCTTTTATCTCTTTTCAGCAATGTAAATCCTAGCTACAAAGGGAAAAGAAAGACACAATATTTTCTCAAAGAGCAAAGAGCACACTGTAGATGCACTTTTCCTAAATCAAGCCAAACAGACTATCACTATGCAAATGCACATATGCATGTATTTGTTTTCACTTTCTTAATATTGATGCCTAAAAAGAAAGTTGATGTACAAATCTGAATTTGCTTTCAAGTGAAAAACACAAACAAGCTTCTTTTCGAAATCAAAAGGTAGAGAAGATTACGACACTTTATGATTTTGAAATAAACACTCGTTTCGACACTAGAAAGAGACAAATTCAAACCAAAGGCAAAAGTAAAAGCATAATCAACTGTCAACAGCAAACAAACTTTCTCCTAAGATCAAAATCGACACTTACGACAGATCTAAATCCAAGGACGACAGTATGACTATTCTACTCTTTCAATGAAAAACTGTAAATAATGTAACAAACACACAAAGAACATCTACAGTCTTTTTGTACAAAGGAGGCGGAATTAAGGCAAAGAAAAGGGGTTTTTAAACAGATACACACTGATCACAGGCTGCAAAATCAGAGACAAAACTGAAAAAATGAAGCAAAGAACCTGAGCTTCACAGGGCTAGGCTGATCAGCGCACCTGTTACACAGAGAAACTGAATTGCAGCGCAGGTAGCCCTCTCGGGAACTGTGTTGAAATGCAGAGTCTCTTCACAGTGCCTGCGCTGGGGCAGAAACGAGACTTCTATCTGGTTTCTGGGTCACGGTTTGCAGTTTAATCTATGGATTTTGGCCGAGTAAAAGCAATCAGTAATGCACAATCAGAGGGTGGATTTAAAGGAGGCCTAAGAGCTATCACAAAGGGTAATCAGATCAATTGTGAATCAGCTATTCAAATCATAAACAAATCCAGTGAATGGATTGAAGTAGCAGGTGTCTACTTTGCATTTGATAATAGCAAATGCAGTTCGATTGCTACTTCTGTGTTTATGAAACAAACAACAAGGGAAACACAAACAAACTAACTAGACACGATCCCCAGCGGAGTCGCCGTTTTGTTAACGGGAAAAGTGTCTACTCAGAACGCCCATATCCCACCAAGGTGTGACAGTACCTTAGAAACAAACAAGGAAAACTACTTTCGTATTCTTCTTTATGAACTGTAAACGAAGAGGAATAGGATGAACCAACTTGTGTCTTGCGCTAGTCCTGTGATCCAATCTCTCTCCTCTTTGACAGCTACCTGCTCCCTTACTTGCCCAGCTTCACCAAGTTCCTGCAAGATCACAGAAGAAGAAAACTACACAAAGACATGGATTTACATTCATAAATAACTCAGGATCAGATTTAAGCTAAACATGCAAATATAACAAAACATCATTGATACACAAGCATGTAGGAGAAACTCAAATAGTTTTATTGATATAACAAGAAGGTTCGGGAGGAGTTACAACCGATGATTCCTGATCCAGCATCAACCCCCCAGCAAAGGAATCCCCTCTTCAACTCGAACAAAGCATAAATCACCCAATGCACTGATCTCTATCTCAAAACCAACAACAATTCTCTGCAAAGTACAAAATTCTAGCCTCTGGATCTCTGGGATGAGGGATCCATATATAGATGTATGCAAAGAGGATGAGTCAGCTTATGATTTGACTTGTGGCTTCTCTCTGTCAGTTCTTGCTTCCACTTGGAGACTGAGAGCCTCTTACTCATCCTTGGTCGCACTCAATGAGGCAAGTGTCATTGGGGAAGATTCTGGAAGCTTCCATTGTCTGTCCACCTCGCGGAATGACACTGCCATTTTTCATTTCCCGCTCAACGCACCATGGTAGTGCATTTAGGTGCGTTGCAACGCCCCTAGCTAGTGTACTGGGGTGCTATGCAACGCAGCTAGCTAGTGGATCAGCTGAAATGATCCTGATTTGATTGATTCTGAGCAGTTTCTGGTGGAGAACTTCTGGGAGAAGCTGTAATTGGTTGACCTTGTTCCTCTAGGGGTAGGAACAACACTTTTAGGGACTTAGGATCCCTTGGTTTATGGACATTTCATGCTTAGAGCTGTAAGGCACAAAAATGTCTATAACACGGTCCATGTCACCATTCAGCTGAGTGTACCATCATTCAGAGAGTTGACATCATTTTAGGTTCCAATGGGTCATTTTACACCTTGTTCATGCTTCAGTTGTACTTGGGTAAGGCTCATTTCCCTCTCCTAGGGTTTTGAAGGTAATTTCTCTTGGATGGTCAAATCATCAACAAAACTTGTATCTTGATGTTCATACACCTTCCCCTATCCTTAATGTACCTTATTAAACACTTCCCATCACTGATATCCCTCAAATTCCTCATTTTTCCACAAACCTTAGTTTCTTGCTACAATTTGACAATTTTCTAGGCTAGGCCTGTGTTTTCCCCTTTTGGACCCCTTCCCATCACTCAATATTTGAATTTCAGCTTTCCCCTACTTCCTAACATCTCTACCTACTTCACAAAACTTTCTCAAGAATTTAGAAGCCCCTTATCCCCTTCATTTCACTTCATTTCGACAAATCCCCTGTTCCACACATCGGGATAGGTTTTACTCAAATGATGTTTCTGAGAATGAAAAGATGAATTTGGAAAAAGTGAGAGAGGTTTTTGTCCATAATAGGCCAAGGAAGAAAAACCTCCTTCACTTTTTACACAGGTGTCATGGTTTTAGAGAAATGTCAAAACTAAAGTTGCCTCAGGAGGGTTGCTGTACTTTTGGAGTGGCCTTGGGAAAATCAATATTTCTCCTAGCGTGGTTGGCCAAATGACTTGTTTGATAAGTCAAATGCTAACTAGACACAAAGATATTTCCAATGAGCTATCATGAGCTCAATTTGGAGTTGAGGAAGACCTTCCAAAGTTGACTGCAACAACACTCTGCATTTAGGCAGCCTCATTTTGCACATTTTGACCAGTCTTGGGAGATTTGACTTTTTACAGGGCAAATGACCTCCAAATTGGAAAATTCAAGGTGTTTTGGAAAGTAGACTCAATAAGATTTCTAATGTGCTATCGTCCACCCAATTTTGACACCAGGAAGGCCTCCAAAACTTGGTATGAAATCAGTGCTATGTATAAAATCAGTGGCGTTGCGCATAGAAATTTTCAACACATGCTTTTCCAACAGGTGTGTAGGCGCTACGCTTTTTATGGGGGCCTCCATTTGAAATTTTTTTTACATTTTTTGAATTAGCATAAAAAGTTATGATTTCTCAGAAATGTCTGAGAAATTTTGACAAGTTCTAGACCTCCAGAAGGGCCAAAAACAGCCAAAAAGTGCCCTCTCTGCCACCTTTTTGCCACACAGGAAGCAGTCTTGGGAGATTTCATTTTTGGAGGGGTAAATGGACTCCAAATCAAAAAATTCAAGCTTTCCCAGAAATTAGAATCACTAAGCTTTCCAATGAGCTATTCTGCACCTGATTTTGACCTTAGAAAGCCTTTCAAAACTGGCCTGCAAAACGTGCTACACATAGGATCAGTGGCACTGCGCATAGGAGAAATTTTGCCAGTTTTGCTTATTTGTTCAGAATTTCGCCCAGTTTAGCTGGCAGTTGACTTTTTATTCTCCCATTGGTAAATTAATGATGTAATATGATGTAACTTGATGTACTATGATGTAAAATATGATGAAAAGTGACTTGAGGAGGTAGATACATTAGTTAGAGTTGGTTTGAGGATGAATGAATAAGTTTCCATAATTTTAGAGGCAAGCTGTTCCACTGCCTATTTTTCAGTTCCTAGTTTAGATCTTGTTGAAACAGCTCCTTGACTCATGGATTAGACCTGTGATGGCTAGCATAGGTCGTTTGATGCCTATATCTTGTACTTTCTTAGTCATTTTTCAAAGTTGGACTCTTGTGGATGCATTGAGCACTATTGTAAATCACTTCTGTAGTTTGGCAAGGAAATGAACCAGGGTTTTGCAGCATTTTGTGGGATTCTTGTGGTAATGTGAATTAGCATTGTTTTCTCCTCTGTTATTTAGTTTATCTTATGTGTATATGTACCATCATCTCTCTTTTTCTGCATAACTAAATGAATCAAGATTAAAGGGTGGAATTTATTGATGTTCAGTGCTCTGCCTCGGGGTTTTATTTAGTTCTAAATGTTTTCTACTGTTTGAAGATGACTCATGAACCTTACATGCCCTCTCCAACTCCTCATCAGTCTTTAAACTCGCCATCACATTCATTTCAAAGTGCTAAAAAACTTGCCTACCTCGCCCCACAGAAACCTCTGCAAATCTGTGTTGATTTCCCGGACCCAAAGCTGCCTTCCTCATCTGATCTAGCAACCAACCACTAAAATCAATCAAAATACTCTGAGCATATACCTAGCTTAAAATTAGTATTCATATCAGTGATCTCAAGCCTTACTTGCCATATTTTCTTTGAGATTGACAAGGAGAGAGCCCTCTCCCGATCTGGTAGGGCTAGCTACCAGGTTAAGCATGGTTTGATGTTACCCTAGACCTGCCTTTCTCAGCTGAGGTAGATTTAGGCTATAACATAGTGGCGACCATACTGGGGAACGTAGTTTTATGTTCCTCAACAAAATTTAATCAAGTTCAGATCTGATTGTTGATGGTGAACAATGATTAGACATAGCAAGGCTGAAATCATTCACCTGGCAATTCCAAATCAGTTTCAACATCAGATCCAAGGACTCCACTGGAGGATGAACCTAACCAACAAAATCATGAAAGGATAATATGGACAGATCAGGTATTCAAGTTGGAATTTCATCCAAGACATTATGTTCTTTGTTATCAATTATTTCTTCTCTTTTCCTAAGAATGTCAAGAAGGCTTTGCAAAGTATATTGTATTTGAGAAAAGATCCTCGACCTGCATTTGATTCCTTCCCTTTGAAGATTGTGAATACCAAAGATTTGCATGCCTTTGATCTTGATCAAGACCCTTTTTCCAAATCTTGTGATGACCGTCTTCAAACTAATGAGCCTCAAGAGACCAAGACTGATTCTACACCTTTTGTACATACTCCTATACCTTGTAAAATTCCAGATCGATACAAGCCTCTAATTTTACCTCCTATATCCCATGATTTCCCTAAAAATCATGACCTATATCTACCAAGAGTTGATGGTGAATGTGAGAACATCACTGCTGAGCGACATGTACTAAATTTTGAGTCCTTTCTTGACCTTTTTGAAGTTGATGAAGAAGATGTCAGTATTAGGCTTTTTGCTCTTTCTTTACAAGGCAAAGTCAAGAGTTGGTTCAAAACCCTGCATGATGCGAGCATCTCAGATTTCCAGCAGTTCGTCAAAGTTTTCCTCGACAGGTGGGTGGTCAGACAGAACCCTTTCTTGATTATAGAAGAGTATAACCAGCTGAAAAGACTGCTAGGGGAGACAGTACAACAATTTTCTGCCAGATTTAACCAAGTCTATTTTTCGATGCCGGTTAATATAAGACCTCCTCTTGGATCCACTCTCTTGCACTACCCGGAAGCCTTTGATTCGGAAATGGAGTTTCAACTGAGGGAAAGGAACATTGCAACACTTGAAGAGATGCAGAACAATGCAGTAGATGTAGAGGCTAATTTGCTGATCAAAAGGGCAAAGTTGAAGGAAGAAGGGGTGAAGAACATAGATCCAGAGGAATCGACATCTTTAGAGGTAAAGCTTGACATTTTGGTAAGTGCAGTGGAAGAGATGATGCAGAAGATCACTACAAGGAATGAGTATGATGTTCAAGATCATGGCTTGCTGATTGAAGAAGAACAAGTTGCTGATCCAAAACATTTTCTTTCTTGTCCCAGTTGTCATAGATCTGATAATGATTGTTTTGTAGATCATCTTGGAGAAGAGATATCTGTTGATATGACATGTATGCTTGATGATGTATTTTATATTGATGATTTTCCTCAGTTTGATCAGTATGATGACGATTATGTTCTCCAAATAGAAGCTAGTCTTGTAGACAAATCAACAGCTAGTTTGTGGAAGGAGGAAGTTCACTTTCAACAGTTCGAGTATAGTAATTAGCCGTTGCATATCAGCTATGGAAATGACGAGGAAAGTGCAGTAAATTTTGAAGTAAGTGAAGGATATTTGCCTTTTTGTTTTTCTTCGTTTCATTTCATCAGAGACAACTTTCATGCAATCAGAAATCAACCGTCGATAAGTTTTGATTTGGACCATCTTGAGGGCAATGAAAACCTTGCTCAAGAATTTTCATACCAGAGTTGTAGCCTCCGAATTCCATTGATTTTCAAGTTGCAAATGAATATTTGGAAACTGGACCATATGATCAAATGATGCAAGATGATTCCATTCCATTCTGTTTTGAATCATTTCAGTTTTTGAAGGGAAAATTGCATAGTATATCTTCAGATGAGAAACTTATAGGAAATCATGTAATCTCATCGGAACCAATAGAAAATGGGTTGCAGCAGTCTTTTCAAGTTTTTCACGATCCAATAGCTGATGTGTTGGATGATGTCTACAGTCAAAGTCCTTCTTCATTAGCTAACTGTGAGTTTGAAAAAAGTGTTGAAAGTTTGATTCAGCAACCGGTTTCTTTGTCATTATCAGTAGGAGTCCCGTCACAAAACTCAGATGAAAGTTTGCATTCATGGTACGAGGAGAAGAAAAGTAATCCATTGGATGAGCTAAGTCCCAGTTTGCATGAATTTCAAGATCCGTATGCAGTGTTTTTGGAGTCAGAGAGAGAATCCATATTATTCAACGGATCTGTTTACAAGTTTTCATGGGAGTTGCCTTTCAGTGGTTCTCTATTGTTGTTCATAAGCAAACACTTGTGGAGAATGCAAACAATAGCCAGAATGCTTACTTGGTTGCATTGGTTGTTTCATTTCACTTGATCAGGTGATGAATGGAACAGTTAGAGTAGGTTTTATTGAATAAGCTCCATTTTGAGCATATTTTCCAGTTTGTCAGTTGTGTTTTAGTATTGAGTCAGTTTCAAGTTAGTTTGTGTCATCAAGTTGTCAGTTTTCAGTCATGCATTTCAGTTTGAGTTTTTGACTCCATTGCCCAATGGATAAGGCATTGGTCTACTCTCCCAAAGATCTGTGGTTCTTGGCACCTCCAAGGAGCTACCATCCCCATTGGAGCCAATGTTAGTGTCAATCTTTGAAGCCTTCCACCAGTGATCAAACATGCTCTTACAAAGTGGTCTTAGGGTGTCAAAGTCAAATTTTGTCATTTCAGTGAGTCTTCAAGTAAAATTTGGTCTCTAGGTATTAGGTCTAGGGTTTGTTTTCACTTCTTTCAAAGTTTTCCAAATGTTGGTCCATGTCACCATTCAGCTGAGTGTACCATCATTCAGAGAGTTGTCATCATCATTTCAAGTTCCAATGGGTCATTTTACACCTTGTTCGTGCTTCAGTTGTACTTGGGTAAGGCTCATTTCCCTCTCCTAGGGTTTTGAAGGTAATTTCTCTTGGATGGTCAAATCATCAACAAAACTTGTATCCTGATGTTCATACACCTTCCCATATCCTTAATGTACCTTATTAAACACTTCCCATCACTGATATCCCTCAAATTCCTCATTTTTCCACAAACCCTAGTTTCTTGCTACAATTTGACAATTTTCTAGGCTAGGCTTGTGTTTTTCCCTTTTGGACCCCTTCCCCTCACTCAATATTTGAAGTTACACTTTCCCCTACTTCCTAACATCCCTCCCTACTTCCAAAAATTTTCTCAAGAATTTAGAAGCCCCTTATCCTCTTCATTTCACTTCATTTCGACAAATCCCCAGTTCCACACATTGGGATAAGTTTTACTCAAATGATGTTTTTTAGCATTAAAAGATGAATTTAGAAAAAATGAGAGAGGTTTTTGTCCATAATAGGCCAATAAAGAAAAACCTCCTTCACTTTTTACCCAGGTGTCATGGTTTTAGAGAAATGTCAAAACTAAAGTTGCCTCAGGAGGGTTGCTGTACTTTTGGAGTGGCCTTGGGAAAATAAAGATTTTTCCTAGATTGGTTGGAAAAATGACTTTCTTGATGAGTCCAATGCTAATGAGACAAAAATATCTTTCCAATGAGCTATCATGAGCTCAATTTGGAGTTGAGGAAGACCTTCCAAAGTTGACTGCAACAACACTCTGCATTTAACAGGGAAAATGACCTCCAAATTGAAAAATTCAAGCTGTTTTGGAAAGTAGACTCAATAAGATTTCCAACGAGCTATCATGCACCCAATTTGGACACCGGGAAGGCCTCCAAAATGTGGTCTAAAAGCAGTGCTACGCATAGAATCAGTGGCGTTGCGCATAGAAATTTTCAACACAGGCTTTTCCAACAGGTGCGTAGCTCCACCGGCGCTACGCTTTTGATGGGGGCATCCATCTGCAAAAAAGTTTACATTTTTGGAATCAGCATGAAAATTAATGATTGCTCAGAAATGGCGGAGAAATTTTGACAAGTTCTAGACCTCTAGAAGGGCCAAAAACACCCAAAAAGTGCCCTCTCTACCACCTTTTTGCCACACAGGAAGCAATCTTGGAGGGGTAAATGGACTCCAAATCAAAAAATTCAAGTTGCCTCAGAAAGTAGACTCACCAAGCATTCCAATGAGCTATTCTGCACCTAATTTGGACTTCAGGAAGCCTTCCAAAACTGGCCTAGAAAAAGTGCTACACATAGGATCAGTGGCGCTGTGCATAGGAGAAATTTTGCCAGTTTTGCCTATTTGTTCAGAATTTCACCCAGTTTAGCTGTCAGTTGACTTTTTCTTCTCCCATTGGTCAATTAATGATGTAATATGATGTAACTTGATGTACTATGATGTAAAATATGATGAAAAGTGACTTGATAAGGTAGATACATCAATTAGAGTTGGTTTGAGGATGAATGAATCAGTTTCCATAGTTTTAGAGGCAAGCTGTTCGACTGCCTATTTTTCAGTTCTTAGTTTAGATCTTGTTGAAACAACTCCTTGACTCATAGATTCGAATCTTGATGGCTAGCATAGGTGGTTTGATGCCTATATCTTGTACTTTCTTAGTCATTTGTCAAAGTTGGACTCTTATGGATGCATTGAAGCACTATTGTAAATCACTTCTGCAGTTTGGCAAGGAAATGAACCAGGGTTTTGCAGCATTTTGCGGGATTCTTGTGGTAATGTGAATTAGCATTGTTTTCTCCTCTGTTATTTAGTTTATCTTATGTGTATATATACCATCATCTCTCTTTTTCTGCATAACTAAATGAATCAAGATTAAAGGGTGGAATCCATTGATGTTCAGTGCTCTGCCTTGGGGTTTTATTTAGTTCTAAATGTTTTCTATTGTTTGAAGAGGACTCATGAACCTTACATGCCCTCTCCAACTCCTCACCAGTCTTTAGACTCACCATCACAGTCATTTCAAAGTGCTAAAACACTTGCCTACCTTCCCCCACAGAAACCTCTGCAAATTTGTGTTGATTTCCTAGACCCAAAGCTGCCTTCCTGATCTGATCCAGCAACAAACCATTAAAATCAATCAAAATCCTCTGAGCATATACTTAGCCTAAAATTAGTATTCATATCAGTCATCTCAAGCGTTAATTGCCATATTTTCTTTGATATTGACAAGGAGAGAGCCCTCTCTCGACCTGGTAGGGCTAGCTACCAAGTTAAGCGTGGTTTGATGTTACCCTAGACCTGCCTTTCTTAGCCTGAGGTAGATTTAGGCTATAACATAAACCCACTAAATTCACTAAAGTAGAAATAGATAACTTAGAAAAATTAGAAATAAAAGAAATAGTTAATGATGATTATGATATTTTAAACCTTAAAAATAACTTTTTTCCTAAGGGATTAGTCCCATTAGAAGATTTGTTTGATTCAAATGATGTAGCTAGAAAACAAAAAATGGAGCCTTTAAGATCAAACATAGAAGAATGTTACATAGGAACAGAAGAAAAACCTAAGCTTATTAAATTATCCAAAGCATTACCTCCAGCTAAAAAGCTAAAATACATAAGTCTTTGCGTGGAGTTATGAAGACCTCAAGTCTTATGACACCAACATTATTCAACATAAAATACCCATCAAAGAAGATCAGAAACCCTTCAAACAAAATCTTAGGAGGATTAATCCAGTTCTTATGCCATTGATAGAAAAAGAAGTAAAAAGGATGTATGAGGCACAAATCATAGCACCAATTAGATATTCAGATTGGGTCTCTAATTTAGTCACCACTAGAAAGAAAACAGGAGAAATCAGACTTTGTGTTGATTTCAGAAACTTGAACAAAGTATCACTGAAGGATAACTATCCCCTCCCTAAAATGGACCACATTCTCTAGAGGGTAGTAGGGTCATCCAGAATTTCATTACTTGATGGATTCTATGGATACAATCAAATCCTAGTCCAACCCAAAGATCAAACAAATACTACATTCACCACTCCCTGGGGTACTTTCATGTATTTGAAAATTCTCTTTGGATTGATGAATGCTAGAGCAACATTCCAAAGAGCAATGGACATAGATTTTGCAAAAGAAATCCATGAATTTTTAGTCGTTTACTAAGATGATATCACACTATTTTCCAAATCAGATAACGAACATCTAGATCATTTGAGAAAAAGTTTTTATTAAATGTAGAAAAATTGGCATTTCTTTGAATCCCAAAAAAGACACTCTTTGGGCTAGAAGAAGGTAAACTCTTAGGACACATAATTTCAAAATAGGGAATTAGAATAGATCCAGCAAGAATAGAGGCAATCCTAAACATCAGTCATCCTAGGAACATTAAAGAATTACAATCATTTTTAGGTAAAATAATTTTTCTTAGAAGATTCATTTCTAACTTAGCAGAACTAATTAGATATTTGAATAACATGTTGAAAAAGGATTCAACACTTAAGTGGACAGTAGAGGCTAAGCAGTCTTTTGAAGCAATCAAAGAAGCCCTTACTAAAACACTTGTCCTCATAAGTCCTAATTTCAACAAAGACTTCATAATTTTTTCATTTGCTTCAGAACACACTATTGCAGCAGTCTTGTTGCAAAAGAATGATGAAGGTTATGAACAACCCATCAATTTCTTCAGTAAAGCTTTAAGGGATGCTACACTAAAGTATAATATAATGGAAAAACAAGCTCTTTCTTTAGTGAAAGCCATAAAGGATTTCAGAGTATATGTTCTATACTCTCACATAATAGCATATGTTCCAAACTCAGTTGTAAAGGACATTCTAACTCACAATGGGCCTGATGGAAAAAGAGGAAAATGGATTGCCACCATAATAGAATATAACATTGAGATCAAGCATACAAAGTTGATTAAAGGCCAAGGTTTTGCCAAACTCATGGCTGAATCGAACCATCGAGCCCTAGACATAAATTTCATTGCTGCTATAGATGATCAGGAAGAGATGGCAACTCCACAGATTAGTGAAGCTTTTTTAGATTCACCTTGGTATACATATATCATATTTGTTTTACTAAATTTACAAGCTCCTCCTAGTTTATCTAGAACTAAATGTAGATTCTTGAAAATGAAATCAATGAAATATTGTATCATAGACAATGCTTTATTTTGGAAATATAATGGTGGCATTTTGTTGAATTGTTTATTAAAAGATGAAGCTGACAAAGTCATGCAGGAGATTGTGGAGGACACCTATACTGGAAAACAACTGCTAATAAGATTTAAGGGGCAGGTTTTTACTGACCCACCTTTTTTGCAGATGTCAAAAAATATGTGACCTCCTATCACAAATGCCAAATCTTTGAAGGCAAGAAGAAACTCTTACCATTACCCCTCTCTCCATAGAAATGCCATTTCAGCAATGGGGTCTAGACTTCATTGGTGAAATTCACCCATCCTCCTCAGCCCAACATAAATGGATTTTGATAGCCACTGATTAATTTACTAAATGGATAGAAACCATTCCTTCTAGACAAGCCACATATTCTGTCATCATTTCATTCCTTGAAAACAACATCCTTTCTAGATTTGGATGCCCACAAAAGCTCATCACTGATAATGCTGTTGCCTTCAAATCCAAGAAAATGGTAGAATTTTGTAACCAATACCACATTACCCTTGTCCATTCCACGACCTATTACCCTCAAGGCAATGGGCTTGCAGAATCCTCAAACAAAAGCCTTGTTAATATCATCAAGAAACTGTTAGAAGAGAATAAGAAGACCCGGAACAAAAATTTGGTTAATGCCTTATGGGTAGACATACTAACTACAAAAAAGTCCATTGGTACATCTCCTTATCAACTAGTATATGGAATGGATGTTGTTTTTCCATTCTATTTAGGAGTACCAGTGATGAAAATGATTCAAGAACTGCAAGTACGATCCAATGATATCCAGAGGAGGATAAATCAGACAATACATTTGTAGCAAACCAGGGAAGAAGTCTATGTCAAATCCCAAGTGATCCAAGATAAAATCAAAAATATTTTTGACAAGAAAACCAAAGCTGATGATTTTTACATAGGTGACAAAGTACTCAAATGGGATTCCAGAAGAGAAGAAAAGGGTAAACATGGTAAATTTGATTTCCTATGGCAAGGCCCTTATATCATTTATGGTTACAGAGGTAACAATGCATTTTTCTTGAAGCAGTTAGATGGAACAAATCTACCAGGTGGACCAGTCAATGGTAGAATGCTGAAGCATTACTTGTCCCCAGATTAACATTAGTTCATTTGTTTACTTTGCTCATTGTACATAACATTGCAAAGTTTAGATTGGATTGGATGATTATCTTTTGAGGTTGAAGCCCGAAGAGAAGGCCCTAAGCTTTGAAAGGTGCAACATCATATGTATGAATAAAGCAGATCATAGAAAAGCAGTTACAAGGCAAGCACAGTCAAAGTTTCAAAGGCTACTGATCTTAAAGTTCTTGACATTTCACCAGGAAATGCCATCCCCATGTGGAGCCACTGTTAGGGTCCTATAATAATAGGATTCATAATTTTGAATTGGCTATGATCAGTCTTGTAATATTGTACATACTTTTGCTTTCTGCAAAATGTTTTCCCATATTAAAAATAAAAAATGTAAAGAGGGTGAAGTCCTAAAATAAAAATCAAAGGACTAAAAGAAAAGGATCAAAAAATAAAATAAAATATGAACCCCACCAAAAAGAGATGAAAAATAGATTCTAAAAGTGATGCAAATTCAAATGCCACTACTTTTTACTTTGCCTTGCAACATAAGCTTGTGTGCAACTTGTCAAAAATTCCACAATCCATGATGGTCAAATAGTTTAATCTTGATTCATTCATGCTTTAAATTTCATGATGATAGATAGAGAATAAAGATATAGCCAAACTGTTTAATCTTGGCAGATCAGTAGTTAGGTAGAGAATAATAATGAGCTCATCAGTTTAATTTGAGCCATTGGAAGTTATAAGATTAGAATTATATAGTTTCTTTATCAAAGAAAAATAAATAAAGGGTTAGCAAGCTCAAATGCACCCAATATATGAAGAGAAAATGCTAGGGTAGATAAAGTGTAGGTAAAAGAGGTTTTGGAATGCATAAGGTTGCTAGCTCAAATGCACCTTCATCATGCTTAATCCTATGTTTCATGTGCAGGAGGAATTATCAAAGAAAGAGGACACTCACAAAAGTCATTTATTACTTTCGGTATTTACCCAAAAATTTCTATATAATTTTAGGCCTAAATACTAAAGCTCATTCACTAATTTCCCCTCATTTCACTAAACCCCTTACATGTCTAATTTATTAATTTCCCTTCATTACTTTTCATTCCCTAATATTTTTCCCCTTCTTAAATTCCAAAGGACCCTTCCCTTTTCATTTCCCCTTGTAAAAATATCCCTTCCTCTTCATTTTACCTTTTCCCTTATTTTGATCTCATTTTCCCTTCTAAACCCATTAAAACCCCCTTATCCTAAGTTTTAAAAGTTAAAATTTATCGGGCCCCATTAAAAAGCCCTCCCCGATACCCTTTTAACTCATCCCAAATGTTTTTCTAAACACCCACTCTCGTATTCCCCAAACCCTTTATATTATTCTAACCTATAGTTTTTATACATTTATTCCCGCTTTATATATTTCACCCTCCCACTATATTATATCCCCGATCCCTAAAAACCTTTGCATATGGGTTATAACCCTCCGTCGTATAACCCATGGTCCCCACTTCTATTTTAATACCCATCGCATATATTACTTCCCGTTACATTTTAATTAAAACCGACCCCACACCCTGACTCATCCCTCATAACTCTACCACGTGATAACCCTCCGATCACCCACCTCCAGATCCAACGACCCGCATCCCATATCGCGTGCTCCAAAATCTGATCTTTAACATCCCAAAAGCAAACGAGATTCACAGTTTTGCCCACCTGCCTTTTTTCTATGTGGCAGCCCCACGTTATATCACATCCTCTGAAAAAATACCACCTACCACTCAAAAGCAGTGCGATGAAACATAATACCGCCTCCTCGCATAAGATGAAACCGCCTGCTATTCAAACTTAACCTCGTGCCCAAAGGTTAACCATTGTTGGTTAAAAACCAAAAAGCCACCCTTTCCATTCTTTTCACTGTTATTTTACTTCAAAGAACCTCTTCCGACCAATTCTGAAGCCCAAAAACTCTACTCAACTGTTTTAATC
This sequence comes from Pinus tabuliformis, assembly GCA_031772625.1. Classification (NCBI taxonomy): domain Eukaryota; kingdom Viridiplantae; phylum Streptophyta; class Pinopsida; order Pinales; family Pinaceae; genus Pinus; species Pinus tabuliformis. The sequence goes on along the minus strand of CM062808.1, from coordinate 962,179,637 downwards.
CATTTACGACCAGAAGATGCTGCAGACTCCAATTTGAAGCAACATAAATACCATTGAAGCCTAAAAAAACATCCTCTACCCCCAAAGAACCTTTCTGCATACCAAATCTTCATTTTCAAGGTATTCCTGAAAGTACCAAAATGCCCATACTTAACCTTTGCACAACATTTTTAATGAGTTAATCAATTGAACTAATTAAAATCCTTGCCAACATAAAGAAAGCCATTGTGCATCCAAAAAACATTTCTGCAAACTGTATTCATCTTTTCACACTATTCAAAGGTCCTAACCCTACTCCTTAAGCCAAATAGTAATTAATTCAATAAAATTAAACAAATCTATGGCTTCCCAAAGCATTCTGAATGCAAAACCCCTGCAAACTCCTCACCTGGATATTGACCACCTCCCATTGGCCGACAGAGATTTCCAGATCAAAGACACAACCTCCCCTAGCCATCTATTGAAACTCCACTGTTGGAGTAAAGACAAATTCCTCAACCAGAATGATGATATTCAGTTATGGGAGTCTAATTTACCCAAATACTTGTTCCCACAGGTATACCAGTTCCCTAAAATCATCCACCTATGCCAACTCTGCTATATCCCAAGTCAAAGAGCCATAGTTTCTCCTAACTAGCAAATTTTGTTCACAATCACTGTAGGATCAGTAAATGAAATGTTGCAGATCCAACCAAAGCCTAATGAAGCCCCATTTTCTATTGAAAAACTACTTGATCTGTACTTAAATTTGGACCTTCCCAAGAGATCCCAAATTTTTCAGACTTTCATCCTAGAAGAATCTCATATTCCTACAAATAGTCCTCCATACTCTGCCACCATTTTCTCTGAGAAAGCAAGACAGGTTGTAACCATGTTGTCCTGTATTCTAGGATATACTACTGATGAAAATGTAGATGAACCTATACTTGGTTTCCTTTCTATTTTTCGCCCAGGCAAGCCTCCAGCTACATTCTTCAATTTTGCCCAATTCTTAGTAGACAGAATCCATGATCAATTGATCAGATTTCCAGATGAAAGAGTATTCAAATACTCTTAAGTATTATTTCATATGTTTCTATATTTCCAATCAAGCGGATTTCTAGTTAACATCCAAAAGCTAGACACTGAGGGCAATCCTAGATCTGTTATCTTTTGGACACCCTTAATTCAAAAATATTCCACTAATTCCAGCTACAAAGGTTTCATTGATTCCTTTGTTCACCCAGTGGTTAACATGCTAAGTAGTAGTAATCAACCCAAGAAAAGTGATGAGATAAAGAGAGTTTTACTATTTTCCAAACACAGTAGAATAGGGGACTGGTATTTATACTAGAACCACACTGAAGTAATGGTGTATGGATGTCAACTAACTCCATATATCCTGCCCAATTATCTCCACATGAGGATATTTGCATTAGAGTATATCAGGCAGATCATAAACTTAGATGATGTGAATTTTCTATCAGCCAAGAAGAAAACACAGTTTAAAATAAAAAACCAGCTTAATAGGGAGGCTAGAGAGGAAGCAGAGAAATGTTTACAAGAGATGAAGTTCAGTGATAGTTTTAAATGGCAGTATGATCCTTTGGGTGTCATAAACAAACTGAGACTCAAATTTAAATTGAGCCCTTTTATGCATGAGTCCAAGCCAAATATTGAAAAATATGCCAACCAGTCAGAGTGGTTGGAAAACACCTTAATGGATATGGAGAAACAAATGGATACTAGTTCCATTCTTCATACTCCAGCCTTACAAGACAGAAATGCAAAAAGGACTAGGGAAGAAGGTTTTTGCTCAAACAAAGGTACAACAGATGATAAATTCAAAATTATGTATAGGAAGAAACCCAAGCTAAATCCTGTAAATGAGGAAGAAGAGATCGTTGAGATAGTTGAAATCATTGATAATAACATAGTGGTTTAAGAGAATACAACTCCAACAGTTTCAGAGGAAACTCATCAGCCTTCAACCTCTAATACTCAGATTATTCAAAAGAAACATAGTCTTGAAGTCTGTTCATCAAGCAAACTCGTGGATAAATAAAAAGACATAAAGGATAAATAAAAAGAAATCAAGTTTAGAAATGAAGCATGAAAGCTTAAACCTATGCCCAATATTTCAAATAGACCCCTAGTGATCATAACAGGTTACTTTTAACTTTTGATCTTAAAATAGGGAAAATACAAATGACTTTTTTTTAGCCCACAATACAACATCCTAAGTCATCAGCAGATTACAAAAAGTCAGAATTTGAATTTTTGGCCAAGAATGTTCATCCTATAGATCAAATTGAGTTTCATAAGCAAGCAGGAGAAATCATATAATCAACTATGACCAACAGAGCTATGAGTGTACAAAAACTTCAAAATTGTCCAAAGAATATCACAACATAGTTTAAACTAGAGAAGGCATCCTCACAAGCAAAGGATAACAAAATTGAATCACTAGAAGACTTGGTTATTGAGATTGGATATAATCCAAATGACATCAAGTCAGAAAAAAAGCTCATAAGAAAGAAGAGTGAAGACAATGTTGCATCGAATAAGCAGCTAAAATTGCCTCCTGAACATCCACAAACAAAGGAAGTTCTAGAAAATCAAAACCAAAAAGATGAGATGATGGACCTCATTCTTCAGTTAAATAATCAATTAAAAGAAATGGAAAATGAGATGGATAAGTTAGTGTAGGAGAAATAGGTCAGCATGGAAGCAGTTACTGTCACTATTATTCTTACAGTTACTACAACAGTTCCTTCTACTTTAGCAGCTGCAGTGGCCACAACAACTCCAGTAGCTACAACACTTCCCACTTGTTATAGACATTTTTGTGCCTTACAGCTCTAAGCATGAAATGTCCATAAACCAAGGGATCCTAAGTCCCTAAAAGTGTTGTTCCTACCCCTAGAGGAACAAGGTCAACCAATTACAGCTTCTCCCAGAAGTTCTCCACCAGAAACTGCTCAGAATCAGTCAAATCAGGATCATTTCAGCTGCTCCACTAGCTAGCTACGTTGCATAGCACCCCACTACACTAGCTAGGTGCGTTGCAACGCACCTAAATGCACTACCAGGGTGTGCTGAGCGGGAAATGACAAATGGCAGTGTCATTCCGTGAGGTGGACAAACAATGGAAGCTTCCAGAATCTTCCCCAATGACACTTGCCTCACTGAGTTCGACCAAGGATGAGTAAGAGGCTCTCAGTCTCCAAGTGGAAGCAAGAACTGACAGAGAGAGGCCACTAGTCAAATCATAAGCTGACTCATCCTCTCTGCATACATCTATATATGGATCCCTCATCCCAGAGATCCAAGAGGCTGGAATTTTGTACATTGCAGAGAATTGCTGTTGGTTTTGAGATAGAGATCAGTGCATTGGGTGATTTATGCTTTGTTGGAGGTGAAGAGGGGATTCCTTTGCTGGCGGGTTGATGCTGGATCAGGAATCATCGGTTGTAACTCCTCCTGGACCTTCTTGTTATATCAATAAAACTATTTGAGTTTCTCCTACATGCTTGTGTATCAATGATGTTTTGTTATATTTGCATGTTTAGCTTAAATCTGATCCTAAGCTATTTATGAATGTAAATCCATGTCTTTGTGTAGTTTTCCTCTTCTGTGATCTTGCAGGAACTTAGTGAAGCTGGGCAAGTAAGGGAGCAGGTAGCTAGAAGCTGTCAAAGAGGAGAGAGATTGGATCACAGGACTAGCGCAAGACACAGGTTGGTTCATCCTATTCCTCTTCGTTTACAGTTCATAAAGAAGAATACGAAAGTAGTTTTCCTTGTTTGTTTCTAAGGTACTGTCACACCTTAGTGGGATAGGGGCGTTCTGAGTAGACACTTTTCCCGTTAACAAAATGGCGACTCCGCTGGGGACCGTGTCTAGTTAGTTTGTTTGTGTTTCCCTTGTTGTTTGTTTCATAAACACAGAAGTAGCAATCGAACTGCATTTGCCATTATCAAATACAAAGTAGACACCTACTACTTCAATCCATTCACTGGATTTGTTTATGATTTGAACAACTGATTCACAAATGATCTGATTACCCTTTGTGATAGCTCTTAGACCTCCTTTAAATCCACCCTCTGATTGTGCATTACTGATTGCTTTTACTCGGCCAAAATCCATAGATTAAACTGCAAACCATGACCCAGAACCTGGATAGAAGTCTTGTTTCTGCCCCAACATAGGCACTGTGAAGAGACTCTGCATTTCAACGCAGTTCCCGAGAGGGCTACCTGCGCTGCAATTCAGTTTCTCTGTGTAACAGGTGCGCTGATCAGCCTAGCCCTGTGCCGAGGTTCTTTGCTTCATTTTTTCAGTTTTGTCTCTGATTTTGCAGCCTGTGATCAGTGTGTATCTGTTTAAAAACCCCTTTTCTTTGCCTTAATTCCGCCTCCTTTGTACAAAAAGATTGTAGATGTTCTTTGTGTGTTTGTTACACCATTTACAGTTTTCCATTGAAAGAGTAGAATAGTCATACTGTCGTCCTTGGATTTAGATCTGTCGTAAGTGTCGATTTTGATCTTAGGAGAAAGTTTATTTGCTGTTGACTGTCGATTATGCTTTTACTTTTGTCTTTGGTTTGAATTTGTCACTTTCTAGTGTCGAAACGAGTGTTTATTTCAAAATCATAAAGTGTCGTAATCTTCTCTACCTTTTGATTTCGAAAAGAAGCTTGTTTGTGTTTTTTACTTGAAAGCAAATTCAGATTTGTACATCAACTTTCGTTTTAGGCATCAATATTAAGAAAGTGAAAACAAATACATGCATATGTGCATTTGCATATTGATAGTCTGTTTGGCGTGATTTAGGAAAAGTGCATTTACAGTGTTCTCTTTGCTCTTTGAGAAAAGCTTGTGTCTTTCTTTTCCCTTTGTAGCTAGGATTTTCATTGCTAAAAAGAGATAAAAGCTTGCTTATCATCTTTAGATTGCATTTTAGGAATTACATCTACATCTCGTGGTGATCCCAAAAGGCAAACTTCTAAGAAAGATCAACTAAAAATAAATTGAATGAATCTAACAACGCTTTGGAACTTAACGCACAACATTTAGAGGTCTAGGCTAGAGACGTATTCCGGCGTCGTAAAGCCTGGTAACTGTTGTCCTCATTGATGGTTGGGTGATTCCTCCACTTTGAGACGATAAGTGCCAGTACGGACTTGTGCTCCCACGTACCATCGAGTATATATTGGGAGACCCCTATAGGCTTAAAACCTTTTATCCATAGGAAGCCGTGTCGGCCGCCCTACTGATCGCAATGCACCGAACACAACATTCGGGAAGATTGACTGCCGTAACGTAAAAAATATTCTGCAGTTTTGCAAATGGTTTAGTACTCCCTCTACCTAGATCTCCAGAGCAGTCCCTTTTGTTCCTTTTCAGAATCCTTAACAGAAAAGGTCCATCTGAGCACTTGTCACTTCAGGCTCATTAAAAATCGAAGGAGACTAGAGTCATCTTTTGTTTTTTCTCGACTCTTTAAAATTGAAAAAACAAGTTGTGTCAAAGCGTCTTAAAATTTATTTTAAATGGAATATTCACCCCTTTTTCCTACGTTGATCTTAGGTTGAGAAAATGAAGTCTACCAACCAAGGAATTCCCCTTGGTGGAAATCCTAGTCCCTTCTCCTCTTGGGGAGATGTTGGTGCACCCCATATGGCCACATTGTCGCTTCCAGGACTGACAATTGACTTGCCAGTCTGGCTCTTCTCAACCAATTTCGTTCAGAACACCACTATTCCTGAACAATTGAATCAGCAATTAGACGAGTCCAGAGTTGCCCACCAACCTTCTACTTCCTCTAATTCTTCCTCTCCTCCTTCCTCTTCGCTTGACGGGGCTGGAAAAGCCAAAAGTCAAGTTCCTAAGGAGAAGAAGGAGAAGAAGAAGAAAGAGAAGAAGAAGAAGGAGCCAAAGGCGAATGGGGGAAAACGAGTGTCATCTAACGAAAATCCACACACTGCACCGACTAGGCCTAAATCGCCATGTGTCATTTGCAGAGGAGACCACTTTCACAGAGATTGTCCTTGCATCCCCCGGATACTAAGGGACTGGTCTCCTCGTTTGCACAATCTGGTGTCATCAACCTCTGATGATCATGTTGAAAGCACACCGTCAACTAGCGAAAGTGAAGCCCCAGGACAAAAAGGGAAAGCTAGATTTCCCTGTAAACTGTGCGAAGGCAATCATGCCGTCCACCGTTGTCCCTTCTTAGACGAAGCGAAAAGAGTTTTGGATGACCGTCCGATTTCACTGTTACGACTTCCTTCTCGATATAAAAAACTCTTGCCGAGTCCGTCGCTAGTTGAGAATCCAGCTGGCCCGCTCAAGTGGTCGGCTGAAGCGCCTATCATTGAAGATAAACCATCTGAATCCATACCAGACGAAAGTCAAAAGGTTGAGGCGACAGTTGACCCGGTCTTGCCTTCAGAGGTTTTATCTTCGGATGATACAATCACTGTAGAGAACAAGGATGACACCATCCAAATTCTCTTCATCAACACAGACTCCGACGAACATGGGGGCAATCTACCCATTCCCTTACCGCAGGAGGGAAGTTCGTCAGAGCCATACCCGGCCGTCTACTCGGTTCCACCTCCAAGCAACCTAGTTGTCTCCTTCGATTGGAATCAACTAGGCAGACCCCGCTTACCAGCAAGCATACCATTCCGAATTATCGTTCAAATATATAGAATGGTCATGGTTGGTACCATCATAGATGAGGGGGCCTCTGTGAGTATCCTTTCCTCTATTGCTTGGAAAGCACTTGGTTTTCCATCGTTGTTGCCTGAGATGAGAAATCTGACAGGCTTTGATAAAGGAACCAGTCAACCTTTAGGGATCCTTCCCAATGTGCCCATAACATTGAGGGAAGACAGTTCAAATGAACGTAATGGTAGTTCAAGGACCCTTGGATTATAACCTACTCCTTGGACGAGACTATATTTATTGCATGGGAGCCATCGTCTCCTCACTCTTTAGAGTAATGTGTTTTCCGCACGAAGGAAGAGTGGTCAAGCTCGTGGACCAGCTTTCATTTCCCGGATCACGCATAGCAAATAGTCATATACCATCCCTAAATGGTCTGTTCACGCAAGAAATGTCTCAATCTCCAGTCCGTCCTCCCGTTGAGCGCGAGTAATTCGGAGGGATATGACTGAAACCCAGGGGGCATGTGTCCTGGTTTGCTTCGGCAGGAAAAATTCGGGTATAGAGTAGGTTTCCGCGGGAGAATATGACTAGTTTGTACCCCGTCCGTGATTGGAAGAGGGGTTATTCTAGAATAAGATTCTTTTGTCAAAGTTATGTGAATTGGCGGGCATCGTCGCTCACCTTTGTTTATCTCGGTAGACATCACCGAAGAAGTGTTTTGTTTGCTGTGTAAATAGAACAATCTTTGGGTAACCTGTAAGAGGTAGTACCCTTCCTGATAAAACGAATGTTTTGTCAGCTCGAATAAAGGGTGACCCTTCCTGATAAAACGAATGTTTTACCAGCTCGAATAGAGGGAGACCTTGAAACTCTGTTTTATACCTGGGGGCATGCAAACCTTTTGGAGTGCAAGCGAGGGGCGGCTATTTATTTTTTAAATTTTTAGGACCTCTAACCCTTTAAACTCGTAGGATTAGTCATCACCTAACTTGCATAAAGAAAGGATGTGGGGCAAAAATCTAAAAGTTGCCGTTTTATATGAGACATTCTTATCATATGACTGGATTAATCGAGCAGTTTTAGCACATAGTTCAAGCTTGTTAAAAAATAAACATAAGACATGAGCAAGTGTTTCCACCCGCGTTTAAGCTCATTAAAAAATGAACTATTCCCCGGTAAATAACCACCGTGAATGAAGATTTCAGCCATTAAAACCTTGGTCGTGTTTGCACCGTCACCTCCACTTTTCCATTGGCCAATCATTCACCTCCATTTGATTGTTTACCCATTTTGAGGAATAATTGCGAAGAGTGATTTCACTAGCCATCCTTGTGACACTGCCGTGATTGGAAAATTCCAACCATTACCTGGAATCAGCTGCTACCCATTTTATCACTCGTTCCTCAAAAGACGAGTCTTCTTTAAGCTCTTTTCAACTGACTCGTAAAATATGAAAAGATTGTCGAGTTTTGGCCTTCCAGCTCGTTAAAGCGACCAGAAGTGCTATCCCTCCTCTAGATTTTAATCTTTTTGGACCTGAGGGATTATTGCACAAAAAGATCGAGCGCTTGTTTTGTTCGGCTCGTTAAAATTATCGAAAATTCATCCCTTCTATATTGTTTTATACTTTTTCGGTCTTAAGGGATTAGATGACGAAAAAGGAATTTTGGAGTTATCTTTACGTACCTTTTCAGACTCTCTAAAAATGAAAAGGACCGAGTTATCTTTGTCGTTAAACTCGTTAAAAAGATTAATAGCAACAAACTTGTCTTTAGACGAGAACGAGTTTCACTATCGCTAGGCTCGTTAAAACATAGCGATGGGTTTGCCCGAAGGGCAAATTATAGAACAAGCGTATGTTATCCTCCTCAAGCTTGAAAAAAATAAAGAGGTACTGGTCAGCAATGACTGGGGAAAAATTGGGAAGAAACTCAAAGAATCTTTATTGGTAGCAAGTCGCTCTGGAACATGACACTTCCACTCCGTGCCTGAGTCAGGTTGGGTTGTTTCATTCACCGGTCACATCACCATGGTCACGCCATACCATCCACATTTGGGGTAAATGCTAACAATCCATCACATAAGTGTCGCCGACATGTTCAAGAGAAGTCATCCAGAGAAGTCACCCGTGTCCCATCCACTACCATACATTATACTTCATTCCTTCATGACCGCCATCCTGAACCATATATCATCAGATCATTTTCACCTCCATCAAAATCATTTGCTCCATTCCGTGTCATTGATGTGGGATTCATCAAGGCTCTCCTTTGACGGATCGCTTCTTGTTGACATCAGCTCATTATCCAAGAAGTTGATCTAGGAACTCCCCATTCAGTACTTTGAAGCTTGCATGCCTCAATGGCAAGTTTCTCACTTCCGGCGACAGGTATACATCAATGACCTTCGATCGAAAGATTTTGCGTGGTGTTCGATGCCAAGTCCTTTATTCACACCACGTGAATTGTACTGTAGTACCTTGAGGGTCATCATCATTATCGGTGATTCCTCTCGCGCTTGTTAACAGTTTACATCATTGACTGGTAATCAAGCGATGTCTTTCCATGTTCGACTTCAAAACATTTCTCACATGGATCGACTTGTACTTCGAGTGAAGATCGGACGAGATTGAAGACCCCGGATCTAGTTTCATCCATCCAGGCTACGATATATATTCAGGAAAAATAAAGACATTGACATGTACAACATTGCAGCATAGATAATCATCCTACCAAAAGGATGATGACTTCATTAGAATCATCAGTCTACCATCAGACGATTGTCTGTCCTGTGTACATAAAAATGAGTTTATAGAGCTGAGCATGGGAATGCCCGCCTCAGCTAGATCATGAAAACAATATGAAGATAATGTATTGTATTGTATCTTATTACATGTCTCCTCCCAGCATTGAAAGAACTTCGGATCCTCCTAATAAAGCATTTCACCCGATAAACGGCCTCATACTTTAGGGGGCAACTATTATAGACATTTTTGTGCCTTACAGCTCTAAGCATGAAATGTCCATAAACCAAGGGATCCTAAGTCCCTAAAAGTGTTGTTCCTACCCCTAGAGGAACAAGGTCAACCAATTACAGCTTCTCCCAGAAGTTCTCCACCAGAAACTGCTCAGAATCAGTCAAATCAAGGTCATTTCAGCTGCTCCACTAGCTAGCTGCATTGCATAGCACCCCAGTACACTAGCTAGGTGCATTGCAACGCACCTAAATGCACTACCAGGGTGCGCTGAGCGGGAAATGACAAATGGCAGTGTCATTCCGCGAGGTGGACAGACAATGGAAGCTTCCAGAATCTTCCCCAATGACACTTGCCTCACTGAGTTCGACCAAGGATGAGTAAGAGGCTCTCAGTCTCCAAGTGGAAGCAAGAACTGACAGAGAGAGGCCACTAGTCAAATCATAAGCTGACTCAACCTCTCTGCATACATCTATATATGGATCCCTCATCCCAGAGATCCAAGAGGCTGGAATTTTGTACATTGCAGAGAGTTGTTGTTGGTTTTGAGATAGAGATCAGTGCATTGGGTGATTTATGCTTTGTTGGAGGTGAAGAGGGGATTCCTTTGCTGGGGGGTTGATGCTGGATCAGGAATCATCAGTTGTAACTCCTCCTGGACCTTCTTGTTATATCAATAAAACTATTTGAGTTTCTCCTACATGCTTGTGTATCAATGATGTTTTGTTATATTTTCATGTTTAGCTTAAATCTGATCCTAAGCTATTTATGAATGTAAATCCATGTCTTTGTGTAGTTTTCCTCTTCTGTGATCTTGCAGGAACTTGGTGAAGCTGGGCAAGTAAGGGAGCAGGTAGCTAGAAGCTGTCAAAGAGGAGAGAGATTGGATCACAGGACTAGCGCAAGACACAGGTTGGTTCATCCTATTCCTCTTCGTTTACAGTTCATAAAGAAGAATACGAAAGTAGTTTTCCTTGTTTGTTTCTAAGATACTGTCACACCTTAGTGGGATAGGGGCGTTCTGAGTAGAAACTTTTCCCGTTAACACCACTACATTAGCAACTACATTAGTAACTACATCAACAACAGGTTCAACAATAGCAGCAAATCATCTTAGCGATGAAGCAGGGAAATTAATCAAATCTATGCAAGATATTTTCATCCAAACCAATGAAATAAATAGACTTAAGGAACAAATAAAAGGTCTAGAGGATGAAAAGAAGTTGGCAAAAATCATGCATACAAATGAAACGCCAAAGTCAAACAGGTTGACTGAGGGAATACAGAAGTTAGAGAAAGAATTGACACTAAAAGAACCACTTGCCCAAGCAAAGCAACAACCATGGGCCAATATCATTAACTCTGTTAATGATATTTGGCCTTCTATACAGGTGATATTTGAGAAAAATGATTTGGTCAAAGAGGCTGGTGAGGCAATTCAAAGGGTAAGAATTGAACTTGGGAATAAGCTAGAAGAAGCCTCTAGAATAATCCATTTCCTTAAGTCAAAGAACAAGTATGAATTGCAGTAGCTGACAGAACTGAGATCATACTAGAAGTAAAGAAGGTAATCACCAAGAGGAACCTGATTACACAACTTGAGGAGAAATTGCAAACAATGGAGCTAGCAATAGCCATGTTTATGGTGAAATTTGATGCTTTGAGGTAGAAAGGTTTGCCTAACCCATTGGTGATTAATGACAGGTTGATGCCACATGAAGATTATGATAAGAAAATTAGAGAAGTGGCAAAGCAACAAGCCAACAATTCCTCCATGAAAGGGATTCCTACACGAAAAGTGCTTTATCAAACTTTTGAGAACCTCTTTTACCTCCAACATGAGGTAAAACATCTGTTTATAAACAAGCCTACTTTTGCAAAATACATAAAAACTAATGAAATCTATAGAAGAATGGTAAATATTAAATTACCAGATGCAGAGTCTTGGGAAAAGTTGAATGATTTACTATGAATATGAAAGGTAAAACAGGGTAGTCAAGACCAGTCAAGGTAAAATAGTAAAGAGTAACAGAGTTTAAAGATGAAAGAGTATTAGTAAAAGGCAGTATAAGAGATAGTTAGCGAGAAAGAAAACAACAAGAGAGAAAAAGCAACATAATATCAAAGAAAAACCAACAACAAACAATAAAAGAGGGACATCTTGCATCAGTTACATAGTTGTCTCTATCTTCTTGCATAAAGATATTTCTTTTGCCTTGAATAATGCCTAAAACGGTTTAGGATATTTTGTAACAGTTTTTTGTATAAATACTTCATAATTTGAAGTATTAGTGTGTATTACTGAACATTTCTATAGTTATATTAATCTAAAACCTAAGGGTTTATTGTAACATTTTCAAGTCAGTAGATTGCACTGAGTAATAAAGGCATTACATTATAGGATTCATGTGTTGGGCCACTTCAGTGAGGTATCTTTCATTTGTCAAATTGTTATTTTCTTAAGTATATCACATACTTACATGTTTTCCAATTTGAATGAAATAACTGGAATGTTACTACAAAATTTGTTTAAGTACAATATGTCTTGAACAGTTATTCATTTTGATGTTTTCTTCTGATATCCAAAGTAAGGAATTCTTCATTTCTCCCTAGTTTCGATTGACCTCTTTCATTTCCCTCATTATTTGGTTCGATGAATCCTTAACTTCTCCTTGACCCCGATTGAAAAACCACTTCACCATCCAGCCTAAAAGATCTGAATTTACTCATCTACCTTGCCCTGTGAACACTATCTTCAGAACTTGATTTAGTCTTGTTTTCTTGACATTTGGACTCCATGGCCCAATGGAAAAAATACATTTATCTATCCATCTAAATCAGCGATTACACCACCAAATCAAATCAAAACCCAAGAAAGCTTAAATAACTAGCCTAAAATCAATTAATCCAACAAAGTTAAATCATTAAGAGAGAGCCCTCTCTGAGAATTAGGAAGGCTAGATCCTGATCTCAAAAGTAGGTTTGTGGTTACCTCTATTATTTCTTTAAATAAGGCTTATCCTTGCTCCCTGAGGTAGAGGCTTTAGCGAAGCCCTTCTTGGCTTCCATGAACATTTCACGTGTGCGCTCCAAATCAAATTTCAACCTCCTTCCCCGAAGCTTTGCGAACCCATGCATTGTCTTCGGGCTATTTCCCCTTATCACTACCCATTGCAATTCCACTTCAGAGCACTATATTCACATTTAGATCCTCTTCACAAGGCTCATACCTCATCATCTATAGGTTCTGAGTCAGCTGAGGTGGTAGCGCCCCTTTGTCGCGTATCCTTGCTATTAGCGTAGGACAGTCTTTTGTCTCATGATCAAATTGAGTATAATATTTGCACGATGGATGCGTCGAGTTAGTGCATTCATGGGCGTAGTGTCATGGTCCTCTGCAATTGTAGCATATTAGCTATCCCCGACCTTTGCCAGGGCCTACTTCGCCTTGGCCTCGTCTGCGAACCTGAAAGCCTGTTCGCGCCATCCCAACACTTTGGTCAAGGGGTCGCATTTCTTCCTGAACCCTATAGGTGAGTCTCCTATCCATCATCGATTCATAACTTTTGCAGTTGCGCTCATCATGCCCTACCGACCTGCAGAAGTTGCATAACAGTTCATGCAGGGTTTGCACAAACTTCTGCAGTAAATGGTAGTTATCCGTCATATTTTTTTTTGCTACCTGACATATAGTGCACCACGACGCAGGCCCCGCGCTCGATCCTACTTGGGCCTCCGGCCTCAAAGGCATCAGTCCCCCTCTTGCAATATAGTTCGAAAAGACCAAGAAGTGGTCTTTGTCATGCCCATGACCCTTACATTTTAGGCACCATATCTCTTCACGCACCTCTAGTCGAACTGTTCTGTCTTGCTTCAAACTTTGCATTTCAAGGAAAAGATTTTGCAACTGCGCATGGATCTGCTGAACCCCCAAATTCGGATCATGAATTGGCGTTTTGTGCAGTCTCATTGCAATCTCCGAGGCCTCTGCCTAAGTTGTAATCTTTTGTTGTGACAACGCAACCCTTAGGTGTGGCAGGAGTGATGCTACGAACCACTCGTAGTGTTGTCCATATGTTAAGTTCATATTAGCTTCACAAATTTTACACTTCAACATCTGATCAAATTCCCAAGGTGTCTCACCTGGTTTCATCGTGATTTCCTTGAACCCTACAATCGATTGTGCCTCGGATTTAGGCCTAATGAATTCCTTATTCAACGCGGTCTGGATGTCTGCCACTCCAGTGTTCGGGTTATCATTAGAGTACTTGATGTACCAGGTTAGCACATGATCCTGTAAAGCACTAACTAATGTTGCCTTCTTCATGTGATCATTTGTAACGCCCTGAGCTTCCACACAGCTTTCACGAAAAACCAAAACTGGTCTGGGTCCTCATTTCCTGAGCCATTAAACAAAGGCAACTTCACTGAATTTTCCATGCTGAACTGTAGTGGAGGTGGTGGTGGTATGGGTGGAGTCGCAGGTGATGGTGGTGAAGTTGGAGGTGGCAGTCGCGGGAATCCCTTTCTTATTAACTGAATTGCACTTCGCGAAGAAGCCTGCGCTACTCCCTCTTCGTCACCCAATGGAGGTGAAATCAATGGACTATATTCATGACCCTTTCTTCCTTCGTTCTTGTAAGTCTTTCCACTTCACATAGCTTCGAACATCAAGGTAGCTGCATAATCCATTTTTCACACAATAACATCTTAATCCAGGTGTTTACAGACTTCAAGTACTTACCTCGCAGACCTTTGAAAAATCATCGCTCCATCTCGTTGTAGCTAACTGAGGTATCAACTGCGAATTCAGTCACAAATCCTCCTATGATGCGATCGAGCCAATGATCGATAGCACGAGAGATCTTATCCTCAGAGGCTTTCAATCTCTGTACTAACTCTGGGGTCCAGACAATAGGACCGTGAAGTCTCCACATTCCTTGGCTATCTGCTAGCTTCGCGAGCCACTCGTGTAGCTCAACCTGAAAGTAACATAAAAATATCTCGTGAATTTCTGTATACAGGTAACTGTCAATCCACTATTCCTTTGTCAGCCATGGATTTTTGTTCTCATGTGCTACGAATTCATGGATCTTCCTGTCCAACCAGACCTTGATCTCTTTCTTAGTTGGATTCCAGTAATCCAATATATCACATCTCTTATGCAAATTCTGGTCCCGGCAACAAAACCATTTGTTGGTTGTGTGGGGCATGACCCAGGTTCAACGGTAGTTAGCCAAACAAATCCCTACACTACTGGCCCTTTCAGCATCACCGCGCGGAGCGCGGACCAAATTCTCACCCGAAGTAGTATGGGGGGATGCTGGAACCAAGTTTCTGCACCCTGAGATGGTCATGATGTCGGTTTATACCCTTTGTTCCTGCTTTTGTGCAGGTCGCTAAGATTTAGGGCTCTATCAGTCTAGCTCTTTATTCCACCCTTCAGTACTTCCGCGAAGGTGTACCATTGACCTTTGCGCAGCCCTAACCCATGGTCCAGGTACTTTCGCGTTGCTATGGAAGTGTATCCTATAGGTTCCCAAGTTATCTTAAGTGTTTTACTTTTCTTACTAAACAATCATAGTTAGTGCTGCGTAAACTGATATTCTTACTTGCATTCAATTAACCAATATCATCACACATATTTGCGCATCACATAAACATTGTAATTTAAACCCAAAATGCAATATAACCAGATGCATAAACAGGAAATAAATACATAGAAATTGTAGAATACTTCTCTTTATTGATATCTTCAGATTATTATAGACTCTAATCGCCCTGCGCACATAGCTATAGGGGTCCATGCACTCAGCTGCAGACTTCTACCCTAAGCCTTTGCGCACTCAGCTGCAGAGCCTCTACCTATGCTAAGACCCGAAATACTTAGACTTCGCTATCAATATTCTTCAATATATTCTTCGCTAAGGACTTTTCACTTCCCCAAAAACTTCTTAGAGCTTACTTACTTGGCTCCTTTTATACAATCCCATGGTCCACGAACCATGGGTGGATCTTTATAGCTGAC
This sequence comes from Pinus tabuliformis, assembly GCA_031772625.1. Lineage (NCBI taxonomy): Eukaryota > Viridiplantae > Streptophyta > Pinopsida > Pinales > Pinaceae > Pinus > Pinus tabuliformis. The sequence continues at coordinate 962,163,979 of CM062808.1, read as the reverse complement.
TTTACACTTTACAAAATAAGGGTAGACAACCCTTTATGGCTCTTGACACCTTCATGCTCCGCGACCAAAAAATGCGGATACTTTACAAACTTATTACAAAATTGACCAAAACATGGGCTTTTAGCCCTAAAATTATCCTTTGGGGATCCCGTTCCCAACAGACGAGTCACAACACAAAGTTGTGCAGTCACGCAGAGTGCCCACTCCGGATGTCCATGTATCTCATGTGTAGTTTGAAGAACGAGTGATCATGTCCGATGTGTGTAGACATCTAGATACATTGGATGATGCTACAAGGGCATATCTTGAAGCCACCAACTTGAGTGCTAGATTCTTAATAGTTGAGAATGCACGCACAGCTAAGGAGTTACAAGCAGCCAAGCAGGGATAAGATAAAGTTACAGCATCTACCAGAGTAGAGTTGAGGAAAGGGATACTTGATGAAGTATCGTCTCTTGAGATAGTCACGCGAAAGTTGTACTTTAGGTTTGTCACCATGCATAAGTCAATTGTACATCTTAATGGTTGGCAGTGGCACTACGCTAGGAGAGCACACATCTTGTCAGACATACATACTATTGTCAATCACATGCAGATATGGACAATGAGGTACAAGGGAGCCCCATTGCACTTGCCAAATATGATGAAGCCAAAGGCAGTGGAGTTGAAGGCACGCATCTGAGTCAGATCCAGAACTATGAGAAACTCCCGCATCTCATCACCATCTTACAAGCTTCACATGCATGAGAATTCAAGAGCATGGATTCCATTGTGTGCATGCATACGATCCCATCCATTGACACACTCACTGAGGCGAAGACAAAGAACGAAGTCCGATTAGAGCTGGACATGTATTTTGATCAGTTGATGCGCATAGCCACCACCGCAGACACTATGCACCAGTATGTCATTGGTATGGTTGCACTTAACACCATGATGCGCATGCTATCTGACGAGTTTGACAAAGGTGCCACATCAGTGTACCTGGATGCAACAAAGGCAAGAGTTCACTTTCAGAAGGATGTCACCATAGAGTACGTGGACACCATAACAGACTACCAAGCTTGGCATCAGTTCACCACTGTCGATCATCGAGAGGATGTCGAAGAGTTAGTCTTCCCATAGCTATTTGAGTCTTAGTGATGTCTTGCATGGCTTACTCAAGCCTATTTTTGTCTCACATGGGTACATGTGTAGATTGTATTGTAAACATGTTGTAAAATTGAAAGACCAAGTGTCAATAGTAGAATGTAATAGTCATGTGTAAGTTGAAGAGTCATGAGGGTGGGTGAAGAGTCATGATTGTTGATTGAAGGGTCACAAAGGGGAATGTCAAGGGTCACCGCATCCTTTCCTATTTATAGGACCTCATAACTCATTGTATAGGCTTTTGGGAGCCAAGCTTCCTATAGGGATAAATTAGAGAAATCTTGGAGTGCATTGTAACAAGCCTTGACTTCTCCATAGTGCAGAGCTAGTACATCTCTTTGGAGGAGCAAGCAGCAGTGACTACAATGTTCTGCTACCAAGGCTAGTGGTTGTCATGTTTGTATGTATGATTGGATCTTTCACTGTTTTAATATAACAAAGCCAACACATTTCATGCATATGTTTTTATTGTAGTTTGACTATCCTAGTTACTTTAATGATGTATGTAGCTGTAATTTACGCATGTATGTATGGAATACTCTGTATGTATTTGTATGAATCTTATCGAAGCATGTTGTTTATATAATCGATCATTTTGGATCGTCGACTATCCTGCTTACCATCTCATGATTTATTTTTGCTTGTGTGCTCCCTTTCAAGCTGTGTGCTATCACAGGTTTCTAAGGGGCACACTCTTCCCTCCTTCTATGTGTTAGTGCCTTTCATGCACCTTCCTCGAATTGCTACAAGGTCACACCCTTGCTTCCAACAAGGACATCTTATTTACCCCTTGATGCAACCGTGGTCAAGGTGATACCATACTACCCACTTCTGGGACTCCTAATCCAAACGATTTGAGGTCTAGTTGGGACTTCTTACTGGGGAGATCCCCTGACATGTTAGCAGTTTAACACCATCAACATTTCTGGTGCTAAAAGGAGGGCTAGATGATAGGATGAGTCCTCACATCCTGTTTTGAATCTTCACACATCTATCATGGATATTGTTGTAGGTAATCCTTCATGATGTTTTTCCAATGCACATTCCTTTGAAGTCACGAAGGAGTTCTTTGATCACTTGTCAGAACTATGTATGATGGTGAATGCGAAGTGTCTAGAACTGAGCACTTACATGACTTCCTTTCATTCTTGGGGAATGAGGAATATTTCAATGAAGTAGTGGTTAGCATGCTGCTTGCATACACACTTTGCGAAGCCCTGGAACGATGGTGTCACAACCTGCCTCCTAATTATGTGCACTCAATTAAGTAGTTCAGTGATCTAATCAAATTTGTTTTCCATCATTTTGATCCTGAAGCTCTTGACCAAAAAATGTTAAAACAACGGAAGGGCCAGCATGAATCACTTGTGGACTTTTGGAAGCACTTACATCTACTCATGTTTGAAGCTCCAAAAATTCAGATGAAATTCCAATATCTTATGGATAGATTTGAATATTGTTGTCACAAATCAATCTGTCCCAAGGTGAAGAAAAAGTTCAAACCCCGCTCAGCATACTTTGGTGATGGAGCTGTGCAATCATAAGTGGAAACCATTGTTGTCACAAGTGACGTTCGCCTCCCCCTCATCAAACAAATCCAACCCCACAGAGTGATGTGGGAGAGCATGCACACACAATTATTCAACTGGTACATGCTTCCACCATCACTACTCTTAATTTCTGCGCAGATTTGGTTGGGAAGCCCATGGGTTGTCATATGCATTTGTTACCTCAACCTTCATCTTCACGTTCTGTTGATCCTCTGGATTGCACTGTCTTGTGTTCTTCCATTCCGGACTCTACACTTTTTGTGAATGAGGATCCATCCATCAACGGAGTTGATGTTTCACAACCAACCTGCGTTGTCATTTACAATGAATATGACTAGGAATTTGAGCATCAACCCGTGGTGAAGGATGACCTCCATCTGTCTGTGCCTCCTCCACTTTTTCCTGATATCTTTGGTGATTCTTCTATCTCTGATTTTCCTTGTGTAAATCCATCCACGGATGCATCTATTTGCTATCATTCACAGAACACACTGGATGTCAGTCCACTAGTTGACAGCGGAGAGGAAAAATTCTCCACTGGAAATCTACTTGATTTTTCATCTACTTTTTTCAGAAACGCAGAGGGTGAACATTCTTGCTTCTCCTCTACCCATATGTTAAATTTATCATATCATGAGGATGCCGATGAACTCATTGATTTTTTTTTATCATAGTTGTCGTGATCTATTCGCTCCCGTATTAGATCACGATGTTAATTTTATCATTGTTGATCTTTCAAAGCCACCTATTTATGATTATCTGTCTATCGATGAATTTGAAACCCTGCAGGATATTGAGGCACTTTAGCCTGAGCTAATGGTTATGTCAAGCCCTCATTGTCCTGAGGTTGGTTTCACTTCCAATCAGGAAATTGTTGAACTACCCAAGGCTCCTCATCACTCATTTGTATGCATTGAAGATCAATCCAACACATAGATTTCGCTTCCTCCACCTGAATCACATGATCCTATCACTCATGCATTGGAGGAATCATACACAACAAGCACACTTGCAAGACGTAAGTTGTCTCTTTTTCTCATGTTTTCTTTCCTGTCACATTCAAGAGAGTGCATATGCTTATCATCTACACGTAGCGAGTCACAACACCATGGTAAGTCCACAGAGTTCTTGTCATGTTCTTTTACTCTTTTCTTTTCCGTGGACGCATTTAAACTCGTAGTGTGTTTGTCTTCACAGGTATATCTTTCATGTTTGCTGGTTCGCCTGACTGTGCTTTTCGTGAACTATTCCTTCACCAATGTGGGTCAACCAATTCATCGGTGGCTACAATGGAAATGTCACTTCACTTGATCAGGTCCATGCACCGTTAGCTTAGGAGTAGGAGTAATGTTTGCTTTATGTCTTTTTTAATTGCATGCATGTTTGCTTTCTTTGCTTTGTTTGTTTTCTTACTTGCCTGCCTCCTTTGCTTTCTTTTCTTTCACATTTTTTTTTTGCTCTTTTCTTGTTTTTTTGTTCATTTGTTTACATATGTAGGTTAGTTTCGCATGAAACTGTGTACAACTCTTAAAATAGGCAGGGTAAACTACAAGAGGACTTCTGCAACTATCAACACTTGGTTATCTATTGTCCTCTCTCCTTATGCAAAACTTGTTTCCTTTAGTCAATGATACACCAATGGAAGATACGTTTTGTTTGAAGTGAATTTTGGTGAAAACACAACGCTTGTGCTCTAACTAGTACCATCTACTCTAGTCGGTTTCTTTTGGGTTAACCCTTGTCAGCTCAGTCAAGTAGAGTAAGATGAGGGGGAAAACCTTAACAAGTATGTCAAAAGTGTACATAACATACTTCTCTGAAGGAACAACCTATGTTTCTCTTAATAAGTCGGGATCCCTCTTCCGCCTCTGAAATAAATAAGTGCCTATGCACAAGTCCTTTGAAAAATGAGAAGAAAAATGAAAAACAAAAATATGAAAATTTTGAAAAAAAATAAAACAAGGTGAAAGAAGAGAAAGGCTTTTTGCATAGAGAGGTGATGCAAGTAATTCTGTTAGGGTATTGACCAAGCTTGCTGGTAGCGGAGCGATGCTTGTGTTCCTGCGTGGCTCCATCAGGGTACTGTCTAGGCCTGCTAGCAGCAAGAAACTTAAACTCTGACAATCATACCACTTATGCACCAATATACCCCTCATCCCTAATCAAAACAACTAAGTTGATTTGGCTTGGAATGTGTGTTGATTGATCAAGAGCATGGTAGGTGCTACATCTTTCACTCAAGCTAGTGTGGAAACCATGATGATTTAAGGATCGAGCAATACTCCCAGAGGAGTTAGACTTGCTTTCACGAAACAAGGTCCATTCAGAGAGCTGGAGTTCTACCAGTGTGTCGCCAAGTGTTGTAGCGGATAAAACCACCCTCCAAAATTTTTCCTTAGCTTTGTTTTGGAGCCTTCCTACCAACCATCCTTAACAACATGTCTTGCACTGACAAGTACTTATGCTTCAGTTGAGTTTCTGTGGCTTATCAGCTTGTGTTTGCTAGATGTTTTTCCTTCCATCCACAAGCTAACATCCTGTGACTTGGTCATTATCTTGTTGTTGTCCTCACTTGAAGAATTGCGCAAAACTGGAGGGAAACCAACATTTCTCTCCAGAATTGTGCAGAGCATCAAGGTAGCTTGCTGCTCTCCAGAAATGTGCATAACAAGCATACCACCTTCTCTCTGAAAATTGTACAGAACAGCCCATCATTGGGCTTGCTCTCAAAATTTGCGCAGGTATGGCTAACAACTTTGGCTTCAGTCCAGAAATTGCACAGAGCTTGAGGGGTAGCCAGAGCCACTAAACCCAAAAACTACGTAGAAGTCATCAAGAGGCTTGCAATCCGTTGCATGTGCTCCCAAGTTGACCGGTTCCCTCCAGGACTAACCAATATTTCTTTGCATGCATGGGCTGTCTTTTCCTGAAAAATAAAAAAGAAAAAAGAAAAAAGCATCCCCAGATTTTAGGCATCCATTTTTTGCAGTTGGGGTTACATCCAAAAGTCGTTTTAGAAACCTCCTTCAAAGTGTTTCTTTTTCCTAGATTTGTGGCATGTGCATCATAAACCTTGATCTTGTCAAAACTATTTATTCAATGCTTTAGAGCTCATTCATAATTTCAATCATGGATTTCTGGAATTCCCCATTGCATCTAAGAGCATTCCACACACTCAACTCAACTTTTTTTGGGTCAGTCTGCTTTTCATATCTTTTGTTGCTTTTTGTCACTTTTTGTATTTTGGTTTGTATGAGTATTGTTTTCTTGGCTTTTTTGAACGTGTGTTGTCATTTTAATTCATGTTAGCTTGTAGAAGCATTGCTTCAATTTTTTCATTGCATCTCCTTGTTGTCGCATGCATGACATTGTTTCTACATTGACGGTCATCGTTGCGACAACTCGCTTCCCACACTTACATTTTTTCCCGTTTAGTGAATCTTGCACTCACTGATTGCATGCATGTTCATTAACTCATGTCTGCACTCAGCTTCACACATGCATTCAGCCTTTACCGTTTTTCAGTCGCTTGTCAGCGGGTTTGGGCTGCCTTGGCCCAGACCTTGCGTTTCCCAGCTTGCACTACACATTTATGAGAGTGAAGGCATTTCCTTCCTCCCAAGAATTACGCAGAGATTGGATCACACTGACCTCCTAGGCTTTCTATACCCAATTCTAAGAGGAAGTGCTCCGTTTCCCCCCAGAATTGCAGAGATGCAATTTTACCGGGTTGCAGTCATATTGATTGCAACTACGGATTAAGTAGTTTCAGTCCTCAGCAGGCCAAACTGGATTATGCTCTGCACAATTTCAGCAGTCAATCAGCCCACTAATAATCCGGACTATGATCTACGTTTTTCTCGTAGTCAGTCTCCCAGCCTCCCAGTGAAAATTACACAAACCTTCCAGTTAGTCACCCAGGTGTGTTCCATGTCAGTCCTCAAGTTGCTTTTGGTTTTCAACTGACAGTTTTCTTGCCATGAGTGTCTCTCTATCTCTAGGTATCACAGGTGTTCAATAGTATCTCAGTAGTACCGGTACAATGGTTTCCAAGAGAGCAAGGTCAAAGGACACTGTTGAGAGTGCAACTGGAGAAGTAATTGAGCAAGTGTCTATGAGCTTGCCCATCTACAAAGACACTAAGTTGTTCACAAAAAAGGAGATCAAGTTGAAATGGTAGGACATCAATGACATATTTTTAGGCACATTTGAGGAGAATTTGGAGGACCACAGAGTCTATGTCAACATACACAAGTCTGGCTTGTACTAGGTTGCATGCAGGTATCCCGCATTTCCATGCACGGACCTGATCCATTGGATTGTCTCGCATACTGATGTGGAGACAATGGTGTTGAGTAGTGTCAGTGGAACAGAACTTGCTACCTTCAGGGCAAAGGGATTTTAGGTGATGTATCACTTTCCGTAGCTGGTCATCATGATGGATACACCCTTCACCCGACCTAGCAGCAGTGCAAACTCAAGAGACATCTTGAAGAGCTAGGTGGAAGAGCCATCTAAGTTTAAAACAACACCCAATAAAGTGTATAAGACAAGGATACTACGAAAGTCATATCATCTCTTGGTCATCTTCACATGCCGCTTATACATCCAATAGAGCACAGAAACATTCCCGCAGATTTGGGTGATTGAGTTGGATCAACTAGTGAATGAAGGAAGACCTTTCAACTGGTTCGACATGTTGGCTCTCCAGTTGAAGGAATAGATAGAAAAAGCTCGGAATCTACCCAAGGGGCAACAAGCAAAAATATTCATGTCCACTTACATACTTGATGTAATCTGTGCCAGTCAATAATTCCTAAGCTTGGGTTGGGCATGGACACCTTCAGAAACCTTTTTGCACACTTATTGCAGGTTGTTCTCCGAGTGCAGCTTCCGTGGAGTTATCATACAACTATCAGACCACTTCGTCACCCCAGTGTATAGGATGATCTTTGAGCAGGATCTACCTTGCATGTCACAGACAATGATGGAGGCATTTATTGACATAACATTTTGGTATGCATCACCCCTTGGCACCTTCATCTGGATGTACATCATGGAGAAGGCTCCACATGTTTTACCGAAGTTTTCCATGGATAAGTTGGTCATGCAAGAAGTTTCATATCACATCTCGACAGGGTTGTTAGCGAGACTGCATAGGAAGAAGAAGGCACCTTGGCCCACTCTTCCTTTATAGATCAGGTTGTATGAGATCTAGAATCTCAAACATGCTGAGGCCAAGATGGAGGAATTCAAGAGGTTCACCTTCGGCACCAGAAGTTTCAATCCATATGACCCACATTGCTTAGTGAAGGACCACTGTGCAAGAGTGTATCATCCTTGGATCCACGGGGCATGTCATTGGCCTGAGGAAGACCCATGGAGATATTTCTACAACTTCTCGTGGCTCAATGAACCAGTTAGAATGGTTGTAGAGTGGTTAGCAGTGTAGAAGGCAGCAACATCTCAGAGAGAAACATCATCGGCAACAACATAAGGCAATAGACCTGCACTTGACAAAGGTAAGAGGAAGGTTGCTGACAGCGCAAAGGTAGAGCAAAGCTGCAAGTTCAAATGATCCACGAGGATCCAAGAGGATTGATGTAAGAGGATTGATCCAGGTGGATCTCTAAAAAGTACTAAGTGGCATGGTAAAAAAGGCTCAAAACTCAAAGTGGAAGAAACTCTATAAACTTAGCATTAGATCAAAGTGCTTGTCATCCTAATTCCAATGATGTGAATGAAACTCAAATCCGAGCTCATATGAAGAAGTTAGAGAAAGTTAAAGTTCATGTTTGACTTGGACAGGTGGCAATAGATGATGACGTGGAAGAACTCTCAATGAATGGAGAAGCGCCAAGTGGAAGGCTGTTAGAGAAATTTAAAGTTCATGTTTGACTTGGACAGGTGGCAGTAGAAGATGACGTGGAAGAACTCTCAATGAATGGAGAAGCGCCAAGTGGAAGGCCGCCATTGGCCCCACATATCACAAATCACAGAAGGAAGAGGTCCGCGGTTAATGAAATTTGCTCCGCATATCAGATCGCAGAAGGAAGAGGTTCGTGGTTAAGGAAATTGGCCCTCAGCAATACCGAGTTGTGATTTTCGATATCGCAATCGTAGATCGTTGGTGGTCGGTGGTAAAGAATCGACCTCGGAGCAATGTGATATATCACAATCACAGATCACAAGGAAAACGGGTAAAAATTGGCCCCAAAGCAAGCCAGAGTGCGATGTGATATATCGCAATCACAGAGTCAGGTTATGATTTGTGATATCGAAATCATAGATAGTAAAGGGAAGTGGTCATATGAAGAATCACCCCCGGTTCTGCTGATTTGAGATATGAAAAGTTCTTTTAGACCTGATATGTTATATACTATGGTTTAATAGTCGTATGGTCCACCTTTATTGCAGGTCACTTGTTGCAAAGGTCAGGTCTACTCACTGATTCAAAGCGCCGATATTAAAATCCATCGGGTTAAGGGTAATGTGTGGTTAAGAGGTTCTAGAGGTTTTTCCATATATGAAAGGTTTGTCACTTGTATGCTATCCCAAGTTCGAGATCCTTGGTGTAGGAACTGCCCCTGCTAAACTTGTTGTTTGTTGAGAACTACCTAGGGATTGAGGAGTTAGCCACCAGCTTATATAATGGGTTGTCCACATTGGAAAAGGGGGAGATTGTCACAGTAGTTCAGAAATCAATTCATACAGTAGTAACTTGACTTGGTAGCAGGTCGGAACCTCACGTTGAGTAGCGAGGAGGGTTCGAGAGGGTGCAGAAGCTTTATTTCTCTGAATTGGGTGTTTAGATAGGCAATTATGCACGATATTTCGCCAATATTTTAGTGGTACTGTTTGTTTCTAGAGCTAGGCTCTCCATTTTTCATCTATCTTCAAGATTGGAGGTATAACGGTATTTGTGTAAAATATTCTTGTACTTCTTCTCTTTTCATGCCATTTAATGAATGAAGGCCTCCCCACAATTAAGCAGGGCCTGAAGATGTAGTCCAAATTTGATGAACTCCGTACTCAATTCTCTATCTTGATCTCATGCACAATTATGTCTCTTTTATTTTCGTTTTATATGCTTATGTCCATGGATTTTAAGTGCTCTGTTATATGTAATTCTGATGCATTTATAAGCAAAACAATTCTTGATCAAGTGGTATCAAAGCAGGGCTTAGTTGATGCGAATTGTATGAGTATGCTAACCAGAAATAACCCTCAAAGGATGTACATCATGAAGAGGAGACATGATGTATGTTGAATCTTGTTGGGAAGAGAAGTGCTCTTGTTGCTGTTAAGAATTGCGAGCATGAATGTCCGAGTGTGCAGTGATGGAGAATGATAAAGAAATGCATGAGACCTTCCTATGAATGTCCAAAATGGTAGTCATCATGTATGGCGCATATGAGAAGAGAAGAGAGGAGGATAAAAAGAGGAGGAGATCGATGCATCATCCACATATTCCAGTGCTTATGCATCGTATTCCTCGCCTTCCTCGCCTTCCTCAAATGAGGAGATTAACCAAAGAATTCAAGAAGCGAACGATGAATTAAGGAGGCTTCTACAGGAAGAGAAAGAGGAGAAATAAAGGTTGCTACGCCAGTTGCAAGCCAAGGATGAGGCCTTATAAAAGTTGCAGCGTGACCCTTGTGAGGTAAAAATTAATTCTTTGACTTCGTGTATTTTTACTGATGATGATTTAACCATTTTTTGAAAACCATACCACAGGAATTAGCTCCAGACTGTTAAGGAATATGGGGTATGAGGGGAAGGGCCTCGACAGTAATGGTCAGGGCATCATAAACCCCATCAAAGTAGAGGAAATAATCCATCAGGAAGGACTTGGGTATGTCAGGAAGGAGGTTTGAGAATGTGCCAAAACAACCAACGAACCACCAATGATAGATGATGAGAAGCCCTCATAAGTTCTTACCAAATCGACAGTGGAGGTAAAATATGTTGATTTCTCTTCACTTTTGTCTTCACATAGTATAATTTCTATTAGAAATGTGGAGATACCCATTGCAGGGAGAAACATGAGACTCCTTATTGAGATGAGGTACAAGGAAGAAGAAGGACTTGGTGTTAATAACCAAGGCATAACTCAGCCATTGGAGGTTGAGAAAAGACCTCGATTCGCAAAGTTGGGGTGCACTAAAGGACAGTGCTCAAAGATATCAGAATCTTCCACGACATTGTTGAAACTGCCAAGGAAAGAGGATGATGGGAACACATCACCATCAACCTATGGTAGTATGCATTGCAGAGAAGGAGCTCAGGTAAGTTATCATTCCCATGATCATACCAAAGACCAAAAAGAAAGGTATAACCAGTCTCGGTATTCTAATGTTTATTTTGATTAAAACCGTATTGTTAATAATGAATGGAAATCATGGCATATGAGAACTTGCAATTTTTGTAGATTGCATAATCATGTGTTTGCTGAGTGCTGGAGGAGAATAACAACACAAAAAGGATGAGGCGTGAATCTCAACCGTAGGCAAGAAAGAAGGTAAATCAGATCTGGAGGAAGAAGGCTTATTGTAGTCATTGTGACAGAGGTGGTCATCAAAGAGCCACGTGTTGGAGGCTCTATCTAGAGCAACATCGCAAGGACAAAGCATCTGTGCATGAACCAGGTGAAACAATTGTTCGACCAGCGAATGCGCCACAAGGAGACGACCTAGTCACTTTGATACGTGAGAGATGGTTCTTCTAGGTGTTGTAGAATGTCATGGCCTTATTCTTGCAAATCATGTATTGCATTTTAAACTATAAAATTGATGATGTGCTTTCCATCACTTATTGCAGCAACAATGATGTTTGGCCTTATTTTGTGTTTCATTTTAAACTGTGAAAGTGATGACGTGTTTCCATCACTTGTTGAAGCAACAATATTGTTTGGCCTTATTTTTGTAAATCATGTGTTGCAGTGATGATGTGTTTTCCATCACTTGTTGAAGCAACAATGATGTTTGGTCTCATATTGATAGTTGGATTATTATTTCCATTTTTATGTAAACTTGACCATATATTATGTGCTATAAACTCATGGCAAGTTGGGATTCTTGGCACATTTTTGGTCATAAAGCAAAACATGTAATTTGCAAGATATTGTACTATAGGTTTGCAGGGGATGCAAATTTTTGCTCATTGCTTATGGCTCTGAAAGAAAAATTTGAAGGAGAAGGAAGGATGGCATGTTAGGACACTTGTGGTGCAGACAAGGTACAGAGAAGTTGCAAATTATTTAATTCTTTTGGAGGACCAAAAGCTTCTCTTAGTGGAGAGGATTGATCTAGGAGGATCCAAGAGGATTGATCCAGGAGGATCCAGGAGGATTGATCTAGGTGGATCTCTAAAAAGTACCAGTGGCATGGTAAAAAGGCTCAAAATTCAAAGTGGTAGAAACTCTATAAACTTAGCATCAGATCAAAGTGCTCGTCATACTAATTCTAATGATGTGAACGACACTTGAATCCAAGCTCATATGAAGAAGTTAGAGCAAGTCAATGTTCATGTTTTACTTATACAAGTGGCATGCCGCCATTGGCCCCACATATCGCAGATCACAGAAGGAAGAGGTCCATGGTTAAGGAAATCATCCCCCACCACTACTGCATTGCGATTTGTGATATTGCAATCGCAGATCGGAGGCGATCAGTGGTAAAGAATTGGCCCCAGAGCAAGCCAGGATGCGTTGCGATATATCACAATTGCAGACCATAAGGAAAATGGGTAAATAATTGGTGCTGGAGCAAGACAGAGTGCGATGCGATATATCGCAATCATAGAGTCAGGTTGCAATTTGTGATATCTCAATCACATATCACAAACGAAAGCGGTCGTATGAAGAATCACCCCCAGTTTCGCCAATTTGCGATATACAAAGTTATTTCAAACACGATATGTAATATACTATGGTTTAATAGCTGTTGGGTCCACCTTTATTGCAGGTCACTTGTTGTAAAGTTCAGGTCTTCCCACCGATTCAAACTGCCAATATTAAAAATCGCCGGGTGAAGGGTAATGTGCCGTTAAGAGGTTCTGGAGGTTTTTCCATATATGAAAATTTTGTCACCTACATGCTATCCCAAGTTCGAGATCCTTGGTGTAGGAAACGTCGCCTACTAAACTTTTCGTTTGTTGAGAACTGCCCAGGGATTGAGGAGTTAACCACCAGCTTATATAATGGACTTTCCACATCGGAAAAAGGGGGAGATTGGCATAATAGTTCAGAAATTAGTGCGTATAGTAGTAACCCGACCTGGAAGTAGGCTGAAACCTCACCTTGAGTAGCAGGGAGGTTCCGAGAGGGTGCAAAAGCTTCATTTCTCTGAATTGGGTGTTCAGATAGGCGATTCTACACGATTTTTTTCCAAGATTTCAATGGTACTGTTTGTTTCTAGAGCTGGGCTCTCCATTTGTCATCTATCTTCCAGATTGGAGGTATAAGGGTGTTTATGTAAAATATTCTTGTACTTCTTCTCTTTTCATGCCATTTAATGAATGAAGGCCTCCCCACTATTGAGCAGGGCCCAAAGATGTAGTCCAAATTGGATGAACTCCATAATCAATTCTTTGTGTCTTGATCTCATGCGTGATTATGTCTCTTTTATCTTCATTTTATATGATTATGTTCCATGGTTTTTAAGTGCTCTATTATATGTAATTCTGATGCATCTATAAGAAAAAAAATTCTTGGATCATCAAAGCAGATCCACTTGTGTTGAGAGAAGATTTGGAGATTGAGGCAAAGAGGTGACAACATGACAGGAGGATTGTGCAAAGGCAAAGAGAGAAGAAGAAGTTGGAGGAAGTAGAAAAGGAGTTGGAGGAGCTGAAGCAACAACTCAGGGAAGAACAAGAGTTATGCAGAAGAAAGAAGGAAGTGCAGAAGGAATAGGAACAACATGAGGCGCAACAAGCACATAATGATGAAACTGCACCCACATAGGTTATTTATTCATCTGAACAGCTGACACATAACAGATAGGGTGAGTAGTCGCAAGAGCATGACTTTTCTCAGGAGATTGAATAGATTCTAGAGAAGATGGGCACGGATATGGTTCAGCCTGAGTTAGATCAGGACATTGACCTCATGACTTAGAACCAAGAGGTTGCTCCATCAGCTTCACTAGATTTGGGAATAGAGAAAGTCCCAAGCGATCAAGGAGACATTGAAAACCTTGAGGACAATTGAGAATCGGATATGCACAACATATCATTCGACGAGTCACAACATGGAGTTGTGCAGTCATGCAGAGTGCCCATTTCGGATATCCATGTGCCTCCTGCGTAGTTTGAAGAACAAGTGATCATGTCTGATGTGCGCAGACATCCAGCTGCAATGGACGACACTACAAGGGCATATACTGAAGCCACCATCTCAAGTGTTAGATTCTTGATAGCTGAGAACGAGCGCATGGCTAAGGAGTTGCAAGCGGCCAAGTAGGGAGAAGATCAAGTTACAACATCCGCCAGAGCAGAGTTGAGGAAAGCGATATTTGATTAAGTATCATATCTTGAGATAGTCATGTGACAATTGTACTTCAGGTTCATCACCATGCATAAGTCAGTTGTCCATCTTAACGATTGGCAGCGATGCTGTGCTAGGAGAGCACACATCTCATCAGACATACACATTGTTTTTGATCACATGCAGATATGGGCAATGAGGTACAAGGGGATCCCCATTGCACTTGCCAAAGATGATGAAGCCAAAGGAAGTGGAGTTGAAGGCATGCATCTGGAATCAGATCTGAAACTATGAGGAACTCTTGCAGCTCATCACCAGCTTACAGGATTCACATGCATGAGTGTTCAAGAGCATTGATGTCATTGTCCACATGCATACGATCCCATCCATTGACGCACTCATTGAGGCGAAGACAAAGAACCAAGTCTAACAGGAGCTAGACATTTACTTTGATCATTTGATGCACATAGCCACCGTCGCAAACTTGTAGATAAGCGCAGACACTATGCACCATTATGTCATTGGTCTAACTGCACTCAAGACCATGATGTGCATGATATTCGATGAGTTGGAAAGAGGTGCCAAATTAGTGTACTCGGATGCAACGGAGGTAAGAGTTCAATTTCAGAAGGATGTCACCACAAAGTATGTAGACACCATAATAGACTACCAATCTTGGCATCAGTTCGCCACCATCGATCATCGAGAGGATGTCGAAAATTTAGTCTTCCCAGAGTTGTATGAGTCTTAGTGATGTCTTGCATGGCTTACTCAATCCCATAGTTGTCTCACATGGGTACATGTGTAGATTGTATTGTAAACATGTTGTAAAATTGGAAGAACAAGTGTCAATAGTAGAATGTAACAGTCATGTGTAAGTTGAAGAGTCATGAGGGTAGGTGAATATTCACAAAGGGGAATTTCAAGGGTTACCCCACCCTTTTCTATTTATAGGATCTCATAACTCATTATAAGGCTTTTGGGAGCCAATCTTCCTATAGGGATAACTTAGAGAAAGCTTGGAGTGTATTGTAACGAGCCTTGGCTTCTCCACAGTGCAGAGCTAGTACATCTCTTTGGAGGAGTAGGCAGTAGTGATTGTAATGTTCCTCTATAGGGGCTAGTGGTTGTCATGGTTGTATTTATGATTGGATCTTTCACTCTTTTAATATAACAGAGCCAACACATTTCATGCATAGGTTGTTATTGTAGTTTGGCTATCCTAGTTACTTTAATTATATATGTTGCTAAAATTTATGCCTATACGTATGGACTATTCAGTATGTGTTTGTATGAATCTTATCAAAGCGTGTTGTTTATATAATCCATCACTTTGGATCGTCATCTATCCTTCTTTCCATCACGTTATGTCTTTATGCTTGTGTGTTCCCTTTCAAGCTACATGCTATCTTGGGTTTCTAAGGGGCACTCTTTCCCCCTTCTGTGTGTTAGAGCCTTTCATTCACCTTCCTTGACTTGCTGCAAGGTCACACCCTTGCTTCCAACAAGGACATCTTACTTACCTCTGCATGCAGTCACGGTTAAGGCAAAAAGGTACTACCCTTTGCTGGGACTCCTACTCCAAATGGCCTGAGGTCTAGTTGGGACTTATTACTGGGGAGATCCCCTGACATGTTGGCGGGTCCAGCACCATCAACACCTTCATGATCTGTGCCATTGCCTTGTCTTGGTTTTTGTTGGCGAACCCTTCAGTGGGGTCCTTCCCTTGGTAGGGAAGTCAGGTAATTCTTCTTATCAACATATTGTCAATCGAGATCCTCTTCCAAAACTAGAGGCATCCGTCATGCACAAATACTAGTAGCTGCCAAATTCAGGTTGTGTTGGATGTGCTTCTACCAAAGTGTGGCACGTAGAGCATGTTTCGCAAGCCTGATCTCTGGAATCCTGCAGCCCACTAGTGTGGCTCCATCCTCGTAACTACGCTCTCTAGGTAATAGACCTAGTGTAGGTACTTTCTTAGTTCGAACTGCGGATATTTACTTCTGTCATTAAGTCCCAATCTTCCATTTTTAATTGTTACATCACCTTCAAATGGAAAATTTTCTAGTAGCAGCAGTGTGAAATTGTTGAACTTTGTGTCCTTAACTAGATTGGCACTTGGTTTTCTTCGCGGAAAATATGGTGGCAGCATAGAGGGAATTTTTGCGCCCTTTGTCTCCACCTGGGACATCTTGGTTTCCTCCTCAATGTCATGGATTTCCTCTGGCTCTTCCTATTGTATTGGCTTCTTTGCCTTCTCCTTAAGTTTATTATCTTTCTTGGTCTTCATTCACTGCTCTTTTGTTGTCTTCTTCCATGGGGATGTTCTTAGCTCCACTTTAGAGGCTTCAACAGGTCTTTTCTTGGGTTTCTCTTTTGTAACTACTTGTTTTCGCAGACACCTCGTGCGCCTTGGGGATTGGGTTACATTCGGTGTTTCAGAGTGACTAGTTTGGGCTTCCATGACTCCTGTTAGCCCATTCTTTGCAAATGCTTGAGTATTTTCTTCAAATCTTGTCTCAGACATACAATTGACTCTCTCTTGATTGCAAATTCTCAAACTGAATTCCCCAAATATAAAAGTGTAAAATGTGGAGCGAGACATAGCTTTTATAGCAAATTTGAATTTTTAACCTCATGATTAGCTTAGATATTGGTCATTTAATGCAGGTATGACACTAGATCTGACTAGTTGTGCTTCATAAATGTGTTTCTCCTACGTCTTTTAACAACAACTTCCTTTTAACGGAAAATTTTTCCTTCCAACGGTCATATTTTTTCGGTTATATTTTTCCATCTCTTAGTAATCTACCTTTCGTTGCAGTTCTTGTAGACCTCGACATACTGTTGAATATTTCACAGTGATCCTTCTTTGGCATAGTTCTTTCTGGCTTTGCCATACCCTTGAATATCACATAGTAACCTTCTTCGGCAAAGTCCCGTTCTACAGAGTAGTTTATAGTCCAGTGCCCACTTTCAACTGCGGGTGGCACTAGGACTCTTCACCTTTCATCTTTTAGTGCGAAGTTCCATGGACAAAGTCATCCCTATATACCTTCACTCTGCTACCATTCACTCATCCTGGAATCAACTAACCATTTAACTTCGTGAGTTGAACTGTGCCACCATCAGAGACATGTTTGATGATATACGACTCTAACCAATGTGTCTTAAATTTTCCTGGGAAATTCATGAACTTTATATCATATAAGAGTACAAGATCTCCTTCCCGGAATGTCTTCTGCTTGATGTGCCTGTCATGTCAGGCTTTCTCCCTTGCTTTTTGTACTTGCTGATGAAAAACTGCTATAAAATTGTTCTCTTCCAAAGCAAGAAATTGCACCATCCTATCCTCCATTATATCGTAATCTTCCATGTCTATGAAGGCTGCAATTCTTAAACTGGGGACAATGTATTCCATAGGAATGACTTTTTCTTGTCCATATACCAACCTAAAAGGTGTTTGGCCTGTCAATTTCTTGCATATTGTCTTATATGCCCACAACACCGCTGGAATCATAAGATCCCAGTCATTTTTGTTCACATTGCACACTTTTGTGAATGAATTCTCTAGAGTTTTATTTAAAGCTTCGATTGTCCCATTTGCTTGAAGGTGATGTGGGGTAATTTTATGATCGTGCACTTGAAAATCTTTAGTTAGCACCTCAATGGTCTGATTCAAGAAATGTGAGCCTTGGTCACTCATTAATATCTTCGGACACCCAAATCTAGACAAAATGTATTCAAAAATGAACTTCACGGTGGTATCTGCACTCCAATCCTTCACTAGTTGTGCCTCATTCCACGTTGTCAAATAATCAGTTGTAATGATTATGTATCTTGCACTAATCTTATTTTCTGCTGGGTTAATAGGTCCAACAAATTCAATAGCCCATTTTTCAAATTCTCGCAACATTAACTGTGGATTTAATGGAATTTTGTCTCTTCTAGATGGCCTTCTTGTTCTTTGACATATATCACATGCTCAACAAAACTCTTTTGTATCCTTATGTACTATGCCCCACCATAACCCAGCTCTCAATATTTTTTGTGAAATTACATTTCCTACATAATGTCCATTTGTGACTCCTCCATGATATTCTACAAGAATAATCTATCTTTCACGTTCTAGGACGTATCTTCGCAGTATTTTATCTAGTCCCTTTTTGTACAAGTGCCTTGCAATCAACGTGAAATCAGTTGCTTTTACCACCAACTGCTTCTTTTGTTGTGTAGTTTACTCTGAAGGCACCATTCCCATGGCCAAAAACTGAATAATATCCGTGAAGTGATTATCCACGACCCTAATTGCAAATAAATGCACATTGGGTAGGTTATCTTCAATATTGATGGGTTCTTCTCCTATCTCCAATCTTGATAAATGATCGGGTTCGACATTCAACCTTTCTAGCTTGACTATAACCTCAAAACCATACTCCTGGAATAGCAACAACCATCAACAATTTTTTCCTCCTAAAATAGGCTTGTTCACCAAATTCTTCAGCATGGAGTGATTAGTGAACATCTTAAAATGTGCTCCTAATTAGTGCCTGAACTTTTGTATTGCATAAACCATAGCTAACCCTTCCCTTTCTGTTGTAGTATTGTTCTTTTCTACCTTGGACAATTTTCTACTTGCAAAATCTATGTGGTGATCAACTTCGCCTGCTCCTGGTTGTGCCAGCATTATACCCAATGTTATGCAAGATGCATCGACATGTACATGAAATTCCTTATTCCAGTCTGGAAAAACTAAGATCGGTGAAGTTACCATGTTTTCCATTAGTATATCTAGACTCTTCTGACATTCTTCATCCCATTTAAAAGTGACATATTTCTTCAATAACTTCTCCATTGGGATAGCTATCTACGCATACCCCTTTATAAAATTTCTGTAATAGCCTTTGTGTCCAAGTGTCGTGCGCAGTTGTCTCATTGTTTTCGGTGCTGGAAAGTTCACAATGACTGCTATCTTCGCAGGATCCCCCAACAAACCTTGTTTGCACACAATATGTTCTAATAGTATGCCAGAAGGCACAAAAAATATACACTTCTTCAAGTTCAGTGAAATTTGATGCTATCTACATGTATCCATCATAAGCCTTAAGCTCGTAATATGTTTCTTTAATAGCCCAAAGACTAGCTAATCATCAAAGTAAACTTCCAAGAATTTGTTTATGTACTTCTTAAATGTTGCAACTATGTTGGGTGCAAGGTGTCTTTTAGAACTTATAATTGCCTCACATTAATTATCAACCTGGGTAAGTCTTTTTGTTTCAAGAGTGTACACAATATGTGCAAGTGAATGAAGTCGTTATATCTATAGAGAGTAATGCTTTAAGATAACTTATCAAATTCAATACAAGAGTAAACAGATCAAAACATAAATCTCAAGCTGTAACTTTTAAAGGAAATAATACATCTAAGAATCAGGACTTAATCTCAAACAACACCATAATCCAATCTTAAGCAAGCAATTTGAATGGGAATAACATCAACCGAGAGCACTGTAGCAGTAACTGATCTCTTTCAACTGGATCTACATTAATCAAGTAATTTGAATGGGAATAACATCAACCGAGAGCACTGTAGCAGTAACTGAGCTCTTTCAACTGGATCTATACTAATCACACTCTATCTTAATTAACGAGAAACAATTCCTTAACTGATAACTAATTCAATCCACGGTATGCATAAATGAAATCAATTAACAAAGTTGCGAATTACTGAAATTAGTATATGAAATCATAATTAAGGAAAGCAAACCAACTGCAAAGATATAAAACAGAATAAACCTGCAGGAAATGGAAAAGTATAAAATAGGGAACAACAGTAAGATCCACCAGAGACCGGGCCCTAGCCACCAATGGATACTGCTTAGCTACTTCAGAATATCCAAATGAACAACAACGCAAGTTATATATTATTCATCAAATCTAAATGTAATTTACCGCATGATGTGTCCTTTAGAATAAAATTCTGTATATTGAAATTACAATTGAGGTCCCAAGCGAAAAGTTAAATCTCTCCATTTTATCTCCTCCTCCTATCCTATCCTATTATCCCCCATTATCCCCTATCTCTTTGATCTTTGTTTTCATTTAAATACACAGAGAGTAAAGAAAAGTTACAACAAAGATGATTACAAAATGATTCCAATTACAAAATTGGATTGTTCCAAACAACTTGATCAACAATATCATATCTGAAATATCTCTCCATCAACATTCAACAGGGACAGGTTGAATTTGGTATTGCAACTGAAATAATTTGGAAAATGGTCGCAACAACAAATATGAGAAAATCATCTGCGGAGAACCTTTTGTTTCTCTTAATACAAACCGAATTTGGGAAAACTTCTCATCATGGAACTAATTCGGTCCGTTTTGGACAAAACCCATGTTTCAGATTTTCCAGATTCTTTTTCATTTTCCCGAAACGTTCAATGCAAAACTATTACTTCTTATTCTAGCGAATTTCTGAGTTGGAATATTTAATAATGAGTTGGAGGTCAAATTTGCAATCTGGAAAAGATCTTGAAAGCTAAAATGGTGAGTGATGTTTCAACAAATTCATTAAAACATCATTGGTAAAATCATGCATAATAATCATTAACTTATTAAAAATAAAGGAGAAGAAATAATATTTATCCATAAGAGCATAAATAATTATAAAATGGAATTATATGATAAAGTATGATAAATGACGTGATAAAGAATGGTACAAATGGATGAAATAGACATTAAATAGTGATAATAATACTGCCGAACTAACGGCCCCACATACCCCCAAACAGAATATATTGGATGTCCTCATGCAACCCAAAGCCTCTGTATTAACCAAGCAATAATACAAAAAAAATTCATCCCAACTCATGAAATGGATGGAACAAATGACTTCTTCTTCAAATAATGAATATTCAATTTTAGCAATGTTGATGAAGGCGTAACAATTTTTACATTGACGATCAACTATATGTATATGAAGTTGCAGCAAAATATGATATAAGTAGTGACAAACTTCATTAACCAATTTCTCAAAAACTACAAACCAGATTGTGCTGAAATTTTGTAAGCATATGTCTACTATATTGATGCTTTTCTAATCCAAAAAGCAAATCTTTTTGATGCACGAATCATGAGATATAAACAAAATGGCTGTAGGTGACAGTACATGATTCATGAAATTTTACAAACTAATTAACTTGAAATTTTCTGGGTTTGTGTATTTTAGTGATATCTCTTTGCTGTCCAAAAATTACAAGAATTCAGTTCATAGTTTTAAAGATATGTGCAAATCAATTTCTACACTGTATACAAATGAAATTGTATGCCTTAAATGAGAAAAGAAAGTAGAAAACATCCATCATGTGTAGCAATTCCTCCCCCAAACTGGAGAATTAGCATGCCCTCATGCAATACTAGAAAACAAATTGAGGTGGTTGCTACAATTGTGGTTGAAATCTATGCTTGGTGTAAAACAACATGGAATAAGAGAGGTTTTGAGAATGAATAAGGAGATCGGTGGATGATGGCATGATCATAATAAATAAATGAATGAAAGTAACACTCCCCCAAACTGAAAGCTTCCATGTTTCTAAAATATGGGAAGTGAGAAAGATGTGGAATGAATGATGATAAATAATGCTCAATGGATTTTCATGAAATTCTCCTAAAATTTTAATAAATCAGAAACTTATGCTATTTTACCTTAAGTTTTACCTCCGAAAAAAATGTGGAATGACATGTATGGACCAACATTTGCTGAAGCTAATGTAGGCTAAGTTGATGCTGAAAGTGATGCAAAAGGTGGAATCGAGGCAAGCACATCATGTCTGAACAATTGTTCATGTTCGCGAGTTTCTCAAGCCTCTTTTGTTAGTTGCAATATTGTGGCCTTGCTGTGAATACTTGTTATTCTCCTATAAACAAATAACTATTTTGCATGCAAATTTCTTGAATCCATAGTTTTAGTTTTGAACAAAAACAGATAAGCCGTATGCAAAAATTTAAATCAGATTTTTTTTTGTATAAATGCAATACTAATATTTTGTCAAATCAACAAGTTATGGCAGAGTGTAGTAATTATATCGCACACTATCCCATAATGCATACCTTCCCCTTCCAATTGGAAAAGGGCGTTCATGACCATAAAGCATAGGAAAAGTGTTGTTCTGATGGCAAGATAAGGGAATGAACAATACGATAGTAAATGAAGCAAAGTACACAAATAAGAGATAGGGCGGTTTTGATTGATGATAAGTTATGCGAAAAAGAAAAAGGATGGAAATATGCCAAAAAGATGCTTTGTTAATGGTATTCTAGCCGAGAATGATGCGATTGATCAGAAAATAATTTCTCAGGCGTAAAGATTCAAAACAGGGAAAATTAAGGAAATAACTTCTCTGATAAAAAGAGAGAATAAGAAGAGAGTATTATAGTAATAATTGATGATAAGGTATAACTTCAATACCATAAGCAGAGCCTCTGCTGTTAGCAGGCGTCCATAGCCTCGGCAGGGTTGCTTTTTAACCCATATGAGCCATGATCCTCAATTTATAAATGGAGAGTTCTAGTGTTGTTCTACATAAGAGATCAGTGTGCTGGCATGGTAACTAGATAACTACACTGCCATTCACTGGGATGTAGCAAAAGTGATCAGGCCAGATCATGATGAGACCTCCTGTTCCAAGGATATTTTGGCTATCCAATGGATCATAACCCTGGTGTGGTGGCCATAGTGGGAATGTCTCTACAATATATCCTTATGAACATGGTAGGCTGATTCTTAATGAGACCCCCTATCCTCTATCTGTAGGCAAAATTTTGTTGTTATTACACATTTTTATGATAAATAGAGGGAGGCTCAGTACTCCTTAAGAGTAGGGATGGTGGAAGAAGTTGAACATGTCAATAGAAAAAAAATATATCCATAATCTCATTTATTACAGACGGAGAAGATTATAACCAAGAAGGGGGAACCAACATGGTATTAAGATGATCAATCAATATCATGTACAAAAGAAAACGATGCAGTAAAATAGTATATAAATAACTGTGCCCCTTTTCTTAAAAATAATTTCTCATCCAGAAGCTGTCCTATTAAAGATCATAACGTTAAGGGTATTCACCTGCCTCAATAGACTCCATAATTCTTGTCCTCATAAAAGTATTGTACTTCATGCCATGAATAGGAATCAGAAAAATGGGGCTGATATGAGCAAGGAATAATACCATAGGAGGAAGGAATTGCTATTCACAAAACACAAAACTTTAGAAGAAGCAAAAATGTTGTTTCAAAGATGGAACAACAACTGTTCAAAAGTGGGAACAATAAGACACGCTAAGAGAAAAAGGTGTTGTTCAAAAGTTTGAATAGTAAACAACAAAAAGTGTTGTTCTATAGTTGAAACAGTAAACACACAGAAAGTGTTGTTCCAAAGTTGGAATGGCAAAAACGCAGAAAAATGTTGTTCCCAAAAGGGAACAACCAAAAAACACAAAAGTGCTGTTCCCAAAAGTGAACATAAAAAACACAGAAAAGTGTTGTCCCAAATGGGAACAACAAAAACGTAGAAAAGTGCTGTTCCCAAAAGGGAACATTGAAAATGTAGAAAAGTGTTGTTCCCAAGAGGGAACAACAAAAACACAAAAAGTGTTGTTCCAAAGAGGGAACAACAAAAACTCAAAAAAGTGTTGTTCAAAAGTTGGAACAACAAAAACGCAGAAAAGTGTTGTTCCAAAGTTGGAACAAAAAAAACGCAAAAAGTGTTGTTCCAAAGAGGGAACAACAAAAACTCAAAAAAGTGTTGTTCCCAAGAGGGAACAACAAAAACTCAAAAAGTGTTGTTCCAAAGAGGGAACAACAAAAACTCAAAAAAGTGTTGTCCCCAAGAGGGAACAACAAAAACTCTAAAAAAGTGTTGTTCCCTAGAGGGAACAACAAAAAACTCAAAAAGTGTTGTCCCCAAGAGGGAACAGCAAAAAACTCAAAAAAAGTGTTGTCCCCAAGAAGGAACAACAAAAACACTCAAAAAGTGTTGTTCCCAAAAGGGAACAACAAAAACTCAAAAAGTGTTGTCCCTAAGAGGGAACAACAAAAAACACTCAAAAAGTGTTGTTCCCTAGAGGGAACAACAAAAAAACTCAAAAAAGTGTTGTTCCCTAGAGGGAACAACAAAAACTCTCAAAAAGTGTTGTTCCCTTTAAAAAACTCAAAATGTGTTGTCCCCTCTTGCGAACAACAAAAAATCTCAAAAAAGTGTTGTCCCTAAGAGGGACCAACAAGAAGACTCAAAAAGTGTTGTCCCCAAGAGAGAATAATAAAAAAACTCAAAAAGTGTTGTTCCCAAGGGGGAATAACAAAATCTCAAAAAAGTGCTGTTCCCAAGAAAGAATAGCAAAAAACTCAAAAAAAGTGTTGTCCCCAAGAGGGAATAGCAAAAACACTCAAAAAATGTTGTCCGCAAGAGGGAACAACAAAAATGAAAAAAGTGATGTTCCAAAGAAGGAACAACAAAAACACACAAAAAGTGTTGTTCCAAAGTGGGAATAACAAAAATGCAAAAAGTGTTGTTCCCAAGAGGGAACAACAAAAACGGAAAAAAGTGTTGTTCCCAAGAGGGAACAACAAAAATGCAACAAAGTGTTGTTCCCAAGAGGGAACAACAAACAAACAGAGAAAAAACACAGAAAAGCAATCATATTTACAGTTTTTACAAAAAGAAATAACTTTTTACAAAAATGAAGCTGCCGAAGGATTGCCTTCTGCAACTAAAACTTGCATGGTGGGGTCCTCATTGTTCAACTGCCAATGGAGCGGAAACTACAATTTGAAGGAAGCAACACCTGAAACACAAAAACATAAGAGAAATCAGAAAAGAAACAACACTTTATTTAAAAAAAAATAGTATATAAATAAATAAATTAAGTTACAACAGCTATGATGTTATTTCCTAAGGGAATATCAATCTGTCAATGGAAAAAAATGATTTCTTGGAAAAATGTTTTGGCAGCAGTGACATGAATCTTCAAATGGAAATCAATTCATTTCTTCTGTTATGAATCTGTTAGGTAATGAATTGGATGAAATGCCCTTGTTTCATTAAAATTTCTTTCAAGAATCGCTCGTCCATAAATTGACCTTCTTTATTCTCCTAAGACCTGCAAAAAACGAGTGTCTACCTGCAATAAAACATTAAATCATGGAGAAAGAGAGGTGATCAGGCTCCCCTAATCCAAGAATTATGCAAAAAAACTAACAAGTAGTTACTCTATAAAACAAATCCACGAAAGAAAAATAACAAAGTAAAATTAATTTATTACCTGCGGGAGAGCAGTGGCCAATCATGCTAACCTGCAGTGTTTTAATCATAACTTCTTTGTTTTTCGTCCAATTTGAGTGATTCAAAAGATAAATGAGAGATACTTCAAAGATATATTACCAATAGAAACAGGTTTTAAAAATTCAATGATATGATATGTCAATTTTACTTAGAACGACCTGCATAACATAGTCATTTTCGATTTCCCATCTTAGATCAATAGTTGATATTTTAAGCATAACGTTTTAGTTTGATGATGGATTGAGCTGATTCAAATTGGAAATGAAATTATATTTATTTATTTATCTCCAAGAGAAGTAGGTTTTGAAGACAAGAATAATTGATTGGTCAAATACTTTAACGAAAAACGGGAAAAACAAAGTTTTAAGAGTGCTGATTTGGGATATACAGTCATTATTTGGGTCATAACTTTCTCATACAATATCAAAATCAAGTGATTCAAATTTCTTTGTAAACTAGATTCATATAGGAATATGCCATAGAAATAGGTTTTAAAAATATAGTCATTTAGGCCTCCAAAAACTGACTGTCCCAACTCTATTCTTGAGATGCCTACTAGACACCCTGTCAATGTTTTGGTTATAACTTTTTCGTTTCAAATCCAAATGGAGTGATTCAAATTGGGTTGGAAAGTATACATCAAGGTATACTTAGTATAGAAACAGGTTTTTAAAATATTCTTTTGGTCCCTCAAAACATTACTGTCCCGACTGTGTTTTTAGAATTTTCATCAAGCCCACAAGCAAAAAAAATATGATATTCAAGAAATTTGTCTAAATTGGTGATAAAAATGAATAAGTGGTTGTAGAAATGTTATTTTCAATATAATACATCTACATACAAAAATAAATTAAAATATTTATCACCGATGTTGATTCCCACAATGTGTTGCAATAAAAACAACTATTTTTACATAATAATAAAAATGTATTTATTTATGTCCTTATTTATTTATTTTCTACACTAATCTACTCTTCCTTGAAAAATGAATATTCTTACGTATAAGAGTACTTCCAGTGGAGCCATTTTCAAAATAAGGCCTCCAGCATGTACATACCCAAATTTGAAAAATGCATGTTAATAAATAGTAAGCTATGAGAAGCGAAATTCCCTTGAAAAGATGGTGTCAAAAATTGTTGAAGTATGGAGTGAGGTTGCAAAAAAATGATGGAGTGAAACTAATCTTCAATATATCCCTTACTTTCCCGATTTCCCATAACCTTCATATCTTGAAGTTCTTGAGTTTTTAAAACGACTTGTTGATGCAGGCTAGAAGAAACCTCACTTTCTTTCATAACTTCTACAATTTTTGGATTTGAAACATTCCCAATCACAATATAAGTTTTCTGCAATGGTGCATGTGAGATAGAATGGGTGGGAAGGGTAGGTAAATTTTGTAGTTCAACGCTGTAAGCATGTTGTACTAGTTTATTATGGTGAGGGTGTGGAATGAGTTGACCAGGAAATTGTGTAGGGCATGGAGCATTTTGATGATGTGGTTGATTGGGTTGTGTGGATTATTTTGATATGAAAGCAAGATGTTGTGGAAGATTTGGTGAAGAATATGGATGATGTGTTTATGTTACAAGATGAGGGAGAGTAGTCATGCAATTATAAGATGAACCATGCCAAACTTGTAGACAAGATTGGTGGGGGTTATATTGAGATTGACATGGCTGCCCTAACACATGAGTATTCCATAATGGATTATGCAAGTAAGAAAATGGAGAGGAAGTGTTTTGAACCATACATGTAGGCCATGATTTCCATGATTTTGACTTTATTACAGCTTCTCCATCTCTTTGATATGCTACTTCCATCCTAGATAAGGAAGAGTGAGTATCTATGGGATGCTCCTTTTGGCAATGAGGGAAAAACACTTCTTCAATTTCTTGATTTTTCTGAACCTGCAAAACATCCAATTGTGAATTTAGAGAGCTAATAAAATCATATTTAAAATTTTCAAATAAAACATTGATTTCAGCTCTTATGTCTCCTCTTCTTGTAGTAGATTTGGAAAAGAAATAAGAAGCTTCTCTAGAATTCTTACCAGCCTTGGAGATTCCTCTTGAATACCTTATGCATAATTCACAAACATCATCATATGATAACTGAAAAACATCACCTTTTCCTATCAGATTTAAGAGTTCTAAAAATTAATCTTTGATTCCTTTAAGTAGGAGTGTTTTTAAGATCTCTTTTTCCTAATACTTATGCTTTGATTTTTGAAGGTTGTAATGGAATCGCTCCACATAGTCCTCCAAGCTTTCATCTTCCCCTTGTATCATATTGAAAATATCTTCATCGGCCTTGCAATAGTCTTGGTACTTCTTCAAGAATATGTTCTTCATGTCCTCCCATGTTTGGATGCAATTCCCATCAACCCTCATGAACCATCGGAGAGCTGCTCCTTTTAGAGTAAGAGGAAACACTTTCAACCTTTGATCATTCGTATCCTCTACAAAGTACTTCAAACTCAAATAAAAATGTACCTGGGTCTTCGTTTGCCAAACCATGAAAATTTGGTAGAGAAGATGGGGGAATTGTGTGCATTTGTGTCACTCCTCCTAGATCTTTGATAGGGAATTCAAAAGTAGAAATGTGAGCCATTTCTTACCATAGTAGAAGATGTTCTTCATGTGTTTCTTTGAGGCTCCTACTTCAAATGTTCTTGTCAATTGGTTAGTGAAATGGGTGGTGCTTACATCACCACTTAAGTGAAATCATGAGATTTGTTTTTCAAAATTTCTACCTTTTTTTTCTTAGTCATTCACACAAAAATTCAAACATTCATTTCTACCTTAAATTCCTACACAAATCTGCTACAAAGTGGGCGGAGGAGCGAGCATTTACTCCCTCGTTATGCAGGTTCTTACCTCCCGTTTTTAATACCCAGTTCTTTCGCAACAAACAAACATCAAAATTTTTATTTCTACTTCAATTCCTATGCAATTGCGCTGAAAAGAGGGCGAGGGAGCAAGCACTTTACTTACTCGTACGTAGGTTATTACCTTTCGTTTTTAATACCCAATTATTTCCCAGCAACAAATATCAAACTTGCATCACTTCTGCAAAATAGCAAGACTCTCCGCGATAACGGCGCCAAAATATTGGGTGCATATAAGGTGTCTTTTAGAACTCCTAATTACCTCACATTAATTATCAACTTGGGTAAGTCTTTTTGTTTCAAGAGTGTACACAATATGTGCAAGTGATGGAAATCGTTATATCTATAGAGAGTAATGCTTTAAGATAACTTATCAAATTCAATACAAGAGTAAATGGATCAAACCATAAATCTCAAGCTGTAACTTTTAAAGGAAATAATACATCTAAGCATCATGACTTAATCTCAAGCAAAACCGTAATCCAATCTTAAGCAAGCAATTCAAATGGGAATAATATCAAGCAAGAGGACCGTAGCAGTAACTGAGCTCTTTTAGCTGGATTTACATTAATCAAGCAATTCGAATGGGAATAACATCAACCGAGAGCACTGTAGCAGTAACTGAGCTCTTTCAGCTGGATCTATACTAATCAAACTCTCTTAATTAACGAGAAAAAATTCCTTAACTGATAACTAATTCAATCCACGGTATGCATAAATGAAATCAATTAACAAAGTTGCGTATTACTGAAACGAGTATACGAAATCAGAATTAAGGAAAGTAAACCAACTGCGAAGATAGAAAACAGAATAAACTCGCAGGAAATGGAAAAGTATAAAATAGGGAACAACAGTAAGATCCACCAAAGACCGGGCCCTAGCCACCAGCGGATACTGCTTAGCTACTTCAGAATATCCGAATGAACAACAACACAAGTTATATATGATTCATCAAATCCAAATGTCATTTACAGTATGATGTGTCCTTTAGAATAACATTTTGTATATTGAAATTACAATTGAGGTCCTAAGCGAAAAGTTAAATCTCTCCATTTTATCTCCTCCTCTTATCCTATCCTATTATCCCCCATTATCCCCTCTCTCTTTGATCTCTATTTTCATTTAAATACACATAGAGCAAAGAGAAGTTACAACAAAGATGATTACAAAATGATTCCCATTACAAAATTGGATTGTTCCAAACAAATTGATCAACAAGATCATATCTGAAATATCTCTCCATCAACATTCAACAGGAACAGGTCGAATTTGGTATTGCAACTGAAATAATTTGGAAAACGATTGCAACAACAAATATGAGAAAATCATCTTTGGAGAACCTTCCGTTTCTCTTAATACAGACCGAATTTGGGAAAACTTCTCATTATGAAACTAACTCGATCCGTTCTGGACAAAACCCATGTTTCAGATTTTCCAGATTCTTCTACATTTGCTCGAAACATTTAATGCAAAACTGTCACTTCTTATTCCACCGAATTTCTAAGTTGGAATATTTAGTAATGAGTTCGAGATCAAATTTTCAATCTGGAAAATATCTTGGAGGCTAAAATGGTGAGTGATGTTTCAACAAATTCATTAAACCATCATTGGTAAAATTATGCATAATAATCATTAATTTATTAAAAATAAAGGAGAAGAAATAATATTTATCCATAAGAGCATAAATAATTATAAAATGGAATTATATGATAAATTATGATAAATGACGTGATAAAGAATGGTAGAAATGGATGAAATAGGTGTTAAAGAGTGATAATAATAATGACAAACTAGTGGCCCAATAGACTACAACTCTAGAAAATATGGCACGGGCATTCTTCAAGCCAAAAGGAATCACTGTGTACTGAAATGAGCCCCACTCTATTGCAAAAGTTGTCTTATGTCTATCTTTTGGTGCAATTTTGATCTCATGGTAATCTGAAAAGCCATCTGTGAAAGAATAGGCCTTGTGACCTCCTACATTATTTAATACTTTATATGTAAATGATGTAGGGAAGGGGTCATGCACATGTGCATCATTTAGTTTTCTTAAGTCAACAAAAATTTTGATCTCCCCTTTAGTCTTCTTTTCCTGAACTATCATGGGACTTACCGATTCAGAATATTCGATAGGCTCGATGATCCATGCTGCTAGAATTTTGTCTAATTCTTCCTTCACATTTTCCTTGTATTTTGGATTCAACCTATAGGGTATTTGCTTCATAGGCTTCACATCAGGTTTCAGAGGGATCCTCATAACTCCTAGGTCCCCTAATATTCCCTTAATTTCTGAAAACTTCGTAGGGAATAGCTCTTGGTGTTCATGTAGCAGCTATGTGATTTTACTAACTATATCTGCACCCCAATAGTCTCCAATCGTCACAAACTTTGGATCTTCCTATGTCTCAATATTCACTTTATGTGTTCTTATTGGCTGCGTTATATTTGGTATTTCTGGTTCTGGTCCAACAACTTTGCGATGCCCTTCTGATTCTGGTAAATCAATATTTCACATATCTTCATCTTCTTTGTTAGTGATATTATAACATTTCAATTCATTTTGTAACTGCAACCTAATCATGCTACCAAGTTAATGGAGCTTCATTCTCAAAAATATTTGCTTTGATTTCCTAAAGATTCAAGTCTATACACAGGGAATCATCGTCAAAGCTGAATGTTAGTATGAACCCTTCAACCAAATCTATCTATTTCGTAGTTCCATGTCGTAGTTTTGTTTCAAGATACTAATTCATAGGAATCGTTTCTAGTGTGTGGATAAACTCATGTACCCACTCTTGTTCTGGAATTTCTTTCCGAACGAAAGTGCAGTGATGAATATGCTCCTAGGGATCAACCTTACCATCATATTTTACTTCTATTTCTGTGTTGATTGAGCCAAACCTGATCCATGGTAATCTTTGACACTGCTACCAAACTGCTATATTTCTCTTATGAGTACCACCATTTGGCAAGTGTAGCCCTCAGGGCTACGTCCAAAGCTTGCAACCTTTGTTCTTCTAGTATTTCTCTTTTATATTCATCAAGAAACATGCTTACTTATTTGATCCCATCATAATAACGTAGATCACATGCCTCATAAGTTATGTAGCGAAGTGATTTTGTAGTAGAGACTTCATATAACTTGTTCTGCCAATTTTCCAGTTTTTCCTTAGAATCTAAAGTACAACAATTGTCTTGTTCCCAGCCCAATTTTTCCTCTGCATTGGGATTAATACAATCTTCCACCTTAGTTGTTATCTGATAAATGTTGTTGACATCTACGTCGTAGTACTCATCTCGGATAGGATTTGTATAGTGCACTCCTTCTGAGTGGTCTAGAGGGATAATGACCCTCATATCATCTTTTTCAAACACAATTTGTTTCTTCTTCAAGTTTATTATTACCAAATTATCGAAAGCCTAATCCAATCCAAGGAGCTACGTATAGGGGTTGATATCATCTACAATTTCAATCACTTCGAAGTCTGCAATGGTTCAAACTCCTTCGATGTCTACTATGATGCTAGGTAACCTTCCCATAGGGACGATATTCTGTTGGTTAGCCATCCTCAACTATATCGGCGACCATTGCAACTTCGGTTTTCCCATTAACTCTCAAGTTTTCTTAGGTAACACGTTGGCATCAGATCCTAAATCCAAGATTACCTGATCCATATCATATTCCATGATATGCGTAGTTAATCTCATTTCCTTCCCCATTCTCTTCTTGTGTCGATGTAAATTGTTCATTGTGCGTAGATCACTTCGCAGTACCTCTTTATCAACGTAGGAGTCTATCAACTCCTGGAGTCCTTCCATAGCCCTCTGATTCCTCAACAACTTCATGCAAGTTTGTAAAAACAAATTAAGAATACTTGGATCTAATTCTTGCGTCGGAGTAGACACTTTGTTGCAGTCCTTCTTTGGAATTAACTTCAGTTGTGCACTAGATGTTGAAGCCCCAACATCCATGAAGCTTCACTTCACTCCCATGAAGGTTTCTTTTTACTTTTGGATACTAAACTCAGGGGCCTTTTCTATGGTATTTATTTCCCATGTCTCTTCTAATTTCTTCCTACATTTATCATCACTTGTCGCAACTCCACTCTTTTTTACGATGTTGATGCATGGTTCATCCTCCCTTAGCTCATTGGTCATCGTTTGAACATTTTCTGTAGGATTTTGGTTCCTCTTATCCTACATCTTTACGATAAGGACGGGAAATTCTTCTATCACGTGATCAAATTATTTGCAGTAGTTGCAGGTTGTAGTCGGTTTCTGACAGTCTCTTGCAAAGTTTCTTTCTTGTCCACAGTTATAGTAGATAATCTGGCCGCGTCCTCGGCCAGCTCCTCCTCCTCCTCCTCATCCTTGGAAGCCTTCTTGACTAGCATGATGGCCTGGCTTCTCACGTGTATGCCCTTCATATTGCAGTGTATAAGCATAAGCGGTGCACTCCAACATCAAGTTATAACTTCAACAATTTCTCTCATCATGGCCTACTGATTTACAAAAGTTGCAAAATATATGCTTTGGGGTCTGTACGTACTTCTATAATAAATAGAAATCTTTAGAGCAATGTTGGCCTCTCATTCTACAAATATCACACCACAAACTTGATCCTGGGTTCACTAGATTAGGTGCTCCACTTTCCAAGTAATCTCTGAACATAGGGCATTGATCCTTATAATGGCCCTCTACTTTGCATTTTGTACACCACACTTCTGATCTGGTTTCTTTACTTTTCTTGAGATATTGTAATTCCAAGGTCAAATTTTCTAGCTGACTTTGAATTTTTTGTACTCTTGCATGAGTATCTCCAATTAGTGAGGCTTCCAACTTCATTGCAATCTCCAATGCTTCGGCTTGAGTCACTATCTTCTGTTGCGTCAAGGGTAACCTGATATGTGGCAACAACGCAGCTATAAACCATTATTTATGTTGTTTTGGGGGTATGTTAAAGCTTACTTGTCCCATTAACACCTTGAATCATTGATCCAACTCCCACATAGACTCAGTAGCCATCTATTTGATTTCCTTCAGCTCCATAATGCACTGTGATTCTGATTTCGGCTTCTTGAATTCTGATACCAACACTTTCTTAATATCATCCAATGAAGTAGCCTGATTAGTCATAAAATACTTCATGTACAATTTCACTGCTCTTTCTCACGGCGTTGTGATGAGCTATGCCTTATTTACATCTTCCTCAGGTGATTTGTCTTGCTTTTCATACTGCATCAGCTGCAAACCAGAACTATTCAGGATCCTATGATCTAAGTCCTCTAAAGATAGGCAACTTAATATCATCATCCATTTTTCTTCTTGGGGGGTTGGGGGTGGTGGGTGATTAGGTGGAGGGGGGTGATTAGGGGGAGGGGGAGGGGGGTGATTAGGGGGAGAGGATCTCATGTTGTTCTATAAAGAGATACTTATGCAACTAGGCTTTAGCCAACAATCATGGATTTATGTTTTCATGAATTGTGAATTCTCGTTCTTTCTGATCTACCCAATCTTGTATTTCCTTCTTTGATGAATGCCACATCCACATCCCTCAAATAGATCTCAGTCCCTGCAACGGAACCATTTGTTGGCTCGGTTGGGCTTGACCTAGGTTCAACTTATACTTCCCACCAACAAAACCCTCAGACACCGACCCTTTCGGCAAGGACCCATAAGAAGGTTGAGGTCTCACCCGGGGCGGTTATGGGTGATTGCAAAACCAAGCTTCTGCAACCTTGAGGGATTGTGCGGAGTGGCTCTTAACTTCGATTTTTTTTACTCTAATTATCCTTCTAACATTCATATAATTAATGCGTAGTGTATTCTAAATATAGACTTTGTTACATCCAATTTAATATAAATACATTACAGAACAATAACCGTTGCGCTAACATACCAATTAATTGCAATTACTTCGCATAAACAGATAGAACACAAATAATAGATACAGATACAAAAGACTTTGCCAAAGCTTCTTCTTCTTTATTAATATAGATCTTTCAGTATTTACAACTTCTCAACCTTTGCACCCAGTTGCAGGTGGTCTGTGCACTCAGCTAGAGACTCTTGCAAGGCCTCCGTGCACTTAGTTGTGAAGCCTTTCCTTAAGACCCAAAAAACAGAACAAAAGACTTGATCGCATGTGCTCTCTCTATGTTGTGATCTTATTATCTAATGATTTTCGAACAATCATTACATGTCCTTAAATACATTACATTGCTAGAAAAATCATGGTCCACATACCACGAACTCAACAAAATAATGAACTAAAACCCCAATACCCATTACAAAATGATGGGCTTCAACCCACCCCGCAGCCCCTAGACATTGCGCGGTAAATAAAACTTTGGGGACTTCGTGCACTCCGCTCCTCAAAATGTGGAGTATTTGGCCAAAACTGGACCAAGTTGGGTCGTTCCCAACACTCATACCCTATATTGTGAAGAATGACACCTATAAGAATATGTATGGTGCCATAATCAACCTCTACACTATCAAAAATTTTGGTCAATCTATGATTTTGGAGAAGAAGCTTTGAAATACAAATATGACTAATGAAAACACTGTGGATTCTCACTTTGTAAGGATTTCTTAAATAAGAGATAAAATTCAAGCTATTGAGAATATATTCCTGATCAAGAACTTGTGACTACAACACTCAATGGTATTCCTAAATCATGGGATGCATTTGCAGTTGGAAAGACGCTCCTTCATTTGAAAAACTATGGACATCTTGTGCTCAAGAATAATCAAGGTTGATGACAAGAGAACGAAAATATGAGGAATTCTAAGCCCTTGCATCCCACTTCAAGAATAAGGGAAAGAAGAAGTTTGGTATAAATCACAAGAAGTTAGGAAATGGTCCTTATTCCTCTAAATTAAAGAAGGATTTATCAAAGATTCAATGTTATGGATTTTAGGAATATAGACATTTTAGAAGTGATTTCCCTAATATGGTTAACAATAAGAGAAAGGGGAAACAACATGCTTCCGCAATAGATGTCGAAGATGAAAAAACCAAATAAGCCTGAAGGTGATAACAATTTCTTTTACTATTCTAATTTGATAGGTTCCCTTGCAAATGATGATGATATGTGGTTGATATATAGTGGAGCATTAAGACACGTGACTAGAAAGCATGGGAATCTTTCAAGAATTGAAGAAAATAAGTTGTCTCAAAGGGTTGAACTAGGAGACAACAACAAATATGTAGTCAAAGGAGTTGGAAAGGCATAATACATAGAGCTAGAATCTAGCAACCATGTGCATCTTCACAATGTTATTTATGTACCAGGTTTGAGAAGGAATCTTGTCTCTATTTATTGCTTAGAATATAAAGGAGGTAGAGTTGCTTTTATGGATGGAAAAGTACTGGTTTGGTCCAAGGGCTCTAGTATAGATGATTCTAAGATTATTGGGATTCATGATGGAAGAATGTATAGTGTACATGAAGATATAAATTCAAGTGAGTTATGGCACAGAAGGTATGGACATCTTTATTTTAGAGCATTTCCTGAATTGTAGATAAGAAATGATGGTGTATGCAAAGAATGTGTTCTTGCTAAGAACATTAAGAATCCATTTCCAAATAGTGATAACAGAGTCTAAGGAAGCTTTGGGTTTGTTTTATTCTGATGTATATGGTTTGATGCCTATGAAATCAGTTGGTTGTTCATTGTACTAAGTGACATTCGTTTATGACTTCTCTCGTAAGACATGGATATATCTCTTGAAGACTAAGGATGAGGTATTCGACAAGTTCCAAAAATTCAAAGCTAAAGTGGATAACGTGATAGATAGGGAGATCAAGATATTGAGATATGACAATGGAGGAGAATACACCTTAAAGGAGCTTGTTTCTTTTTGCAAGCAGGTTGGTGTTAAGAGAACGCTAATTATCCCTTATAATCCACAACATAATGGTGTAGCATAATGAAACAATAGGTCCATTAAAGAATATATTAAGACCATGATGTATGATTTGGACTTACCATTGTTCTTATGGGGAGAGGCATCACATACATTTGTGTACATTCAAAATAGAAGTCCTAATAAAGTTCTGGAAGGTATGACTTCTAAAGAATATTTTTCTAAAAGGAATCCAAAGGTCAGGAACATACGAATATTTGGTTTTCTTGTATATATTCATGTTCCTAAGGATAAGAAGAACAATATTGAGCCTTCAAGAAAGAAACAAATATTTGTTGGATACAATGAATCATCAAAATATTATAGAATATACATTCTAGAGTAGCAACATATTGAGCTAAGTTTAGATGTCACCTTAGATGAGAAAGTGACATAGTGGAAGTCTAAGGAAGTCTATGTAGATTCATTGGATGAATTAAATTAGGAGGCCACAAGGGAGGAGCATTCAAGATCTACAAAATGTACTAGAAAGCTAGAAGGGCCTAAATAACTAGTGGAACCAGTCATATTTCTTGAGATCAAGAAGAGACCAGCATGGCTTAGATCTACATTAGAAGAGGCATAAGGAAATGTAGATCCTGATGGCACATCTAGAGAAGTGAGGAAAACCAAGAGGTTTTATAGCTATGAATCACTCATAATTTCATTATTATATGTTAATGACTTGTTTTTCGTAGGTGTTAAGACTCTTATTGCTTAGTGCAAGAAGTAGTTAGCTTTTGAGTTCGATATGAAGGATCTTGGGTTGATGCATTATTAATTGGGACTGGAAGTATGGAGAAAACATGGAGAAGTTTTCCTTGGTCAAGTAAACTATATATTGGAGATTATTTAGAGATTTGGTACGATGAACTACAAATTCATGGTGACTCCCATGATGACTAACTTGAAGAAGTTAAAAGGCCTTGACTCTAGATTGGTAGATCCATTTATGTACTAGTGGCTTTGGTTTGTTGATGTATTTGGTTAATATGTTATGAATATAATTCATAACAAGTAAATAAATAAAACAAATGTAAATATTAAATAACTAAAAATTGATTATGTTAAATAGTCATTAAGTTAAGTGAAAATGCATGTTTAAAAGACATGCCTAATCATGAAAGGTCACCTGCTGAGGTATAAAAGCAGGGCCTCATTGTAACATTCATATCACTTATACATTTTTTATATATATAATAAATTATTATTTCAAATACCTCTTGTGTATTTTTACATTCAAGTCTATAAGCTATTAGTTTTTATGCTTTAGTGGTATCAGAGCCATGGCGCAAAATATAATGATGCGAGTCTTTGAATGTTGTTCGCCGCACAATGTGTCATTACGTTCACATCTTGAATGCGTTGAGCAGTTTAGTAAAATTCAAGAAGCATTTCGGCATTTAGAAAAATCATTTGCAGAAGTTAAAGCATGTCAAAAAGAAATCGATAATAAGGAAGAGAATAGCGATAGTGAAGAAACAAAACAAGGTGAAGCAGAAGAAGAAGTTTATGTAGATACCAGAAGTCAACTTAAAGCAGGAGTCACTGAAAAATGTTTCGATTCAGAACTCCCCACTGTGGAGACTGCTGAAGTTAATTTGGAATTTGCAACAGATGAAGATAATGTGGAAGAAGACTATCTTGAGAAACAAGAAGATGAACAATGTCATAATAATGAAGAAGACATTGATGATGATGAAGAGGAAGAAGTGGATTATGGGAAAGAGGACGAAGAAAACCATGATCAAAATGATGAGAATGTTGTAAGGTCTCAAATGGAACAAAGTACTGAATTGAAGGATTCAGACAATGAAATAATTGAACTACTTAAATGGTTGGTATCCTCTCAAACTGGAGATGACTTGGCTAGAACACGAGCATTATGGGGGTCACTGCCCATAAATACGAGTGGCAAAGTTCAAAAGGATTCAAAAGTTTTAGGGGAGCAAAATCGTTCCCTGAATTTGGAAAATCCAGTTAAAGTAAAGGAGCAATCCTTAAGGAACCTAAGGAAAAAAAAACGTAGTAGGAGGCCTGAAATATCTAAATCAAAATGTCCTATATCTCCAAAGAAGATGGCTATGGATAGGCATATCCAGGATGATGCTATAGTTAATTGTGAGAAGAATTTGAATATTTCAGAGAAGGGATATCAAAAATATGGAAGCATGAATGAGGATCTCAGTGACCATGCTCCTGAACAATTCCATTTATCAGTGGTTCGAGAAAATGGTGCCTTCATCTAGCCTTTTGAGTTTACAAAATGCCCTAAAAAGTATAGAAGTAAGGTGGCCAATGATTTTTTTTTTAGATATGGGGCATTCCCTTTGGTTGTAGCAAGGGAGGGGAAATCTACGTTTGAGGAATATCTTCGAAGTGGAAATATCAACCTTGGAATAGAATTTAGAGTGAAGGTCTTGACCACTCCATTTTGGCCAACATTCCAATTATATTCCCAACCCAATCTACCTTCAGATATTGCCAACTGTGTTCAAGTATTCAAAGCTTATTATTCCGCACAAAATCAACATCGTAACCTTACATGGATATATTCTCTCAGAACATGTAATATCAGGGGCAACTTTGACAACAAAATGGAAATAAAAATGATAGTATCAACTTATCAAGCAATGATATTGTTGCTATTTAATGGCCACGAAAATTTGAGTCGTGGAAAAATTAAATCAGAATTGAACCTGACAAATGATAAACATGTTGACAGACATCTACATTCAATAGCAGTGTTAAAGTACAAAATTATTCTCAAACAACCTCTTCCGTCGTCCTCCAATACATGTGACAGCAACAACAACCTTCCTTGATGTTCGCTCCGCATTCCATTCCACAATGCTGTCCAACTCTTCGGGGCACTGTTCCTTCGACACTATCCGCTCACCTTTAACTATTTAATATATATATTTAAAAAAATTATAAAAGAAAAATGGAAAAAAAGAATATATTTATATATATAAAGAAGGGAATAAATTATAGAGAAAAAAAAAAAAAAAAATTTAAAGAAATAAAAAAAATGTGTAAAATATAAAAAACTAGTTCTTAAAAAAATAATCAGAAATTCAATAAAAATAAACAAATTAAAAATAAAAATAAAAAGAAACAAAAAAGAAATAATATATATATATAGGCAGGCAACACAACCCCAGCCTTCCATTGCATCACACAAAAGCCACTGTGCAGCCTCGCATATGCCATTCGATTGTCCTTGCCATCCTATTTACTACCTCTATTGAACAGTTCGACCGTAGCCACAACCCTAGCTGTCGTCTGATCGCTAAGCCCGCGCACTGCACTAGCCACTTTGTCTGTCTGCCAACATTGACGTACACAACCACCATTGCAATACAGACAACACATAACTATCGTACAAACCAAATCCTCATTGTTGAGTTATTAAAGAAAATAAATCCTCAATTTGGATGGACACAACCTTCGAATATAATAATAAAAAATCCAAGTGTTTGATTAATGCAACAAATATACTAATTATTCCAAACACCATCATACGTCAATTTCAGCGTTGTGTAATCCAATTTCAGTAGAGCGGCAATATTCTCTTAGTAGTTGACCAACACAACAAATTTTAAATTTGTATTTGTGACCCTTAGTTTCCCAACTAGAGTGCAACTAGACATATGATTGAACAAGGAGAACCAACAGCCGTGACATTTGAGAAGTAATTGAACAAGGAGAACCAACAGTCGTGACATTTGAGAAGTAGGTTTTTAAAGAAAAAAATAGAATTAATTAAAATGTTTGATAAAATATTATTAAGGCTCAAAATAATATATATACATATATATAAGGGCCAAGATATAAAAAGTAATATCACATATAAGGTGAAGTTTTTTCTTAAAAGGTGGAGTTAAGTGAGTTCGATAATCTAATAGAGAGGAGGGATATTTATAGAAAATAAATAAATTGGAATTTCATAAAGATAATATTACTCTCATTAAATTTTGAAGTAGAAGGAGAAAAATAATTATCATATATATATATATATATATATATAATTATTATTAAAAAAATATATTATTTAAAAAAAAATATTATTGTAAAGAAAAAGTTAGAGTTAAAAAAAATTACTAGAGTTATATAAAAAAAATAGAAATAGAGTTATTAAAAAAAAAATTAGAGTTGTAAAAAAAAAAAAAAAAAAAATAGACTTATTAAAAAAAAATTATTATTAAAAAAAATAAAATAAAAAAATTCCAAGGAAATATTACCGATGAGCTATAAGACAAGAGGATGGCTAGATTATACACATCGAGACGATAGACACTAAAATGAAGAAAATCCACAACATTAAAGCTTTGAGGACAAAGCTTCTGAAGGAAGGGGCTATGTTATGAATATAATTCATAACAAGTAAATAAATAAAATAAATGTAAATATTAAATAATTAAAAATTGATTATGTAAAATAGTCATTAAGTTAAGTGAAAAGGCGTGTCTAAAAAACATGCC
Source organism: Pinus tabuliformis (assembly GCA_031772625.1). Taxonomy (NCBI): domain Eukaryota; kingdom Viridiplantae; phylum Streptophyta; class Pinopsida; order Pinales; family Pinaceae; genus Pinus; species Pinus tabuliformis. Next base: position 962,123,166 of record CM062808.1, on the reverse strand, counting down.
TAATCATGAAAGGTCGCCTGCTGAGGTATAAAGCAGGGCCTCATTGTAACATTCATATCACTTATATATATATATATTATTTCAAAGACCTCTTGTGTATGTTTACATTCAAGTCTACAAGCTATCAGTTTTTATGCTTCATAATACCAAGTCGGACATATGCTTTGTTGTAAACAAATTGAGTCAATTCCAAGTTGAGCTGAGACATGAGAATTAGATTGTAGAAAATAACATTTTGAGATATTTTCATGGTACATTGAACTATGGATTGAAATATGTTGCAAACAAGGAAGTACAATTTTTGGGATACATCGATGCAGACTGGACTAGGAGTATTGAGGACAGGAAAAGTACCTCGAGTCTATGCTTCAACTTGGGTTCTGATTTGATATCTTGGATGAGAAGGAAGTAGAGGTTGGTTGCACTCAACACTGTAAAAGAATACATGATAGCCTATGAGGCTTGTATTGAAGTAGTATGGCTCTAGAATTCATTTGTAGGTTTGTTCGACTAGGAGTTGGAACTGATAGTGATACATTGTGATAGTCAAAGTTGTGTGAGGATTTCAGAGAATCCATTGTTCCATGACAGGTCAAAGCATATTGAGATAAACTACCACCACATCCATGACATGGTGCAGAGGAGAGAAATAAGGCTCAAGTACATTTCCACCAATGAGGCAGGCAACTAACATTCTAACAAGGTTGTTTCCTATTGAGAAGTTTGTGTACTTCAAAGACAAGTTGGGGCTTGTGGAGATTAACCATATTATTGATTGGGAGTGATAATATACTTGCAACATGGATGGATGTTCTCTTGAAAGGGAGAATGGGTCCAAGATACCCAGAGGGCTAAAATGGCAGAGTTGAGTGAGTGTCCCTTGGAGGAGGACCCTTATCACACTCCAGGAATGATGTAGTGAGGTCTTGGACCTTGATCACACACCAGAAATGGTGGAGTGAGGTCCCTCAACATTTGGACCCTGGTCACAAACCAAAAGGGTGGAGTAAGGTTTAGGACCTTGATCACACACTAGATAGGGTAGAGTGAGGTCCTTTCAGCATCTAGACCCAATCACCATCTTGGAATGGGTTGAGTGAGGTCTTATCCTGGAGTGATCACCAAGAAGGGTGAGTGAGTACTTTCTAATTGAGGGTCTCAACATTTTAGTCTAAGTAGAGGTCATCATATTCGAGGATTGATCACTCTGAAGGAGTGAGTCTTGATATGTTGATGACATTTCCATAGGTTTCGTACCACCCCAAATATGGCCACTAGAAGATGTTGATGCTAGATGATGATGTTGGTGATAATCGATAACCTTTTCTTTAGAGAAATTTGTTTAGTTTGAGAACACTTATGACAATGATTATGAATACCTCCCTAGTTATGAGTTAATGTTGAATTTGTAACTATTTTCGGTCTTCATAATGTATATTTGGTCACTTGGTGTAATTATATTTATCATTGTAAATCATATTATATATGCTTGAGCCAAAGTAAATTTGATTTTGATTCAAAGTCCCATTGCTAATTTTTAAAGATGAAAATTAAAATTTTTGAAATGTAAATTTTGGCTCCAAAAGTGACAAGTCATCTTCCCTTCACGTCAAGTCAGCCTTGGCCAAGGGACATGTCCATTGATTGAAGACAAATTACTATGTAAAGGTAGTTTGACCTCCTTTATTTTGGCATTCGTACTCTCTCACACAAGATAGTTTCTGGGCAAGTAGGGAAGGACAAGAAGAATGAATATAATGAAGAAGAAGGATGAAATGTCTCTTTTTTATCTCTCTTACATCTCGCACATGTGAATTGATCTCTCTCTCTCTCTCTCTATGGTTTTCACTTTTTTGGGGAAACTATTGCAAAGGGCCGAAATTGTATGGGTTACTGGGGAAACTGGCTATTGCAAGAGGGTTGAAATTTTGGGTCAGACAGGTATAGAAAATTACGGGATCAGATTAGGTGACTTGACTTGGAGGAGAAGGCCATGTTTTACCATAGGTCTAGGTGTGTCTCTCATTGAATGGGAATAATTTCTCTATTGAAAAGGTTGTTGGGTTTTCCCCATTGTGGGTTTTCCTAGGGTAAATCTTGTCTTCTTTGTATGTTGTGATATCTACTATTCTATTGTTCTTTATGGTTGAATTTCTAAAGTATAATTGTTGAATGTTATTTTGGAATAAGTTAAAAGAAGATCTACATCAAAAAATAATTATCATAATTTTAGAAATATTGTGTTAACCCTAATTACACTAGAAAATCAACATCTGTGACAAAGACTTAATATTTTCCTATGTGTTAAGGAGAGCGGGCTTCACTTTTTGTGTTAAATATGGTCTAGAAATTGTGTGCTAAATCCATGAATTTAGTTTTCCCTCAAGGCATCGATATTAGGCATGGGGATGGCTAGCCGTTTGAAAAATTAGAGCAGATCTAGCCTAAGATGGGTGTTGGGTAATTTAATTGTGAATTAAATTCCTTAGCATTATAATATCAATCCAGGTTTGTAGACTTGTGAAGTACAATTGCACAATATATGCTAGGAAATTAACCTTAAATTTAAACAAAAATCTAATCTAATGAAGGAATTGCAAGACTGAAATTACATTCAAATCCCATTTTTGAAATGATTTCCAAAAAGAGCACACACACATTCTTATGAAAAGCATCAAAAGAAGACACTCATGAAAGGTTTATTCTATGAAAAAAAATGCGAATTAATATAGGAATGCAATAAGATTTAATCTAAGGAAAGAAATAAATCTTGAGCTAACTGATTCTAAACTAAAAATTAATTAAATTTTAATCTATGGGAAATGAAAGTGCAATTATAATACATGGAAAATAAATGCAATTTTATTCTGTGAAAAACAATTAGACTCCATGCTACGAAATACAATTAAATTCTATGTTATGAATATAATAAAACATTTATTTTATGAAAGATAATAAAATTCTATCTTTATGAAAGCATTTTAAATTCTTATACCAAGGAAAATGAAGGTAGGCTTACTCTATGAAAATAGGCAGAATCTGTCTTGTGAAAGACCAATTCAATTCTATGTTACAACAATCAAACTCTATTCCATAAAACAATTTAAATTCTATTCCAATGAACATAGATCTATTCTATGAAAATAGCTATATTATATTCTAGGAAAGATCAATTTTAAATGGAAATTGTTTATTAAATGAAAGGTAAATTAGAGATTGTGAAATATTGGTGTTTGTATACAGAATTCAGACTTTAATTCATGGTTATGAACAAATTCATATCATATCTATAAAATGAGACTAAAACAATTACAAAAGTGAAATACTAATAACAAAAAGCAATTAAAAAATGTTTTTATTGTTTTCAAGAGTTAGCACTTGTATTTGCAAAACAACAAGAAATAAAAGAGTAAAAGACAATGTGAAAATGAAATGAGCATAACAAATCATTAAACAATGTACTAAAACAAACCTTGCAGAAACGAATATAATGAACTTGATATGAAAATCATAGAACTTGTTGATCAAACACTGATTCTTTTCGTGAAGGTGCAACCATAATAGAGAATTATATTAACAAAATAGTGTGAATACAATAAAAACGTGCTTAAAGTTAACTCCAAAGATAATAAAAACACTTGTGCATATGGTTCACTTCTAAATGAAGCATTTTATAATGTTTTAAAATAACAACCCTGAGAAACTACATGTTATAAGCTACAACTATTAATCAACATCTCAATCTTAGATTTTTATGAGAACTTTAATTCACATGATTCGCTATCAAGGAAGTGAATCATGTGAATATTTATCTTCTAAACACATCATCATCCTTTATATCTTCTCATTCCTTAAGGATAACGCTCGCTTGATGTAGAATCACACTTGCTTGACACTTTGTTCTAGTCTCAAGTATTCTAAACATGCCATGCCACAACTTGAACAAAGGTTTGACTTTGATGTTGTGGTCAACCTATTGTTGGGATAGGGTCCCTAGGGTCAATTTTTGTTAGTTTAATTTGTTTTTGGTTAGAATTTTGTAAAGAATGTAAAGTCTCTACGAAATGTGGAAGCAGAGTGCGTAGATAAGTAAGATTCAAAGGGTATGGGTAAGTGATAGGATGGTTTTGAGATTCACCCATAGGCCATAGACCATGGTATTGTAATAGAAAGGCTATAAATATTTGAGTCATAGCGAGTCTAGAAAGATAACTTTTGGTGAAGAACAAGTGTAAGGGAAAAGTGCTAAGGCAGGAAAGCTCTATTTTCCTGTACTTAGGCGAAAGGGGAAGGTTGCTACAGTTGAGTGTGCGGAGACTTTGGTAAGTCTGAAGATGAGTGCGTGAGCCCCTACAGCTGGGTGTGCAGGGTGGAAGAGTCTGTAAATTTAATGTTGAATCTAATAAAGACTATTTTGGACTGAATCTATTGCATTTGTGCCTTGTTCTTATTTATGTTTAAGTTTAAGCATTGTTGCTTAACGATCTCTTTTATATGAAGTCAACTATATTCTTTGTGCGAATCTATTAAATATTTAATACTCATGCATGAAAAGTATAATGAAATATTTCTGAAAAGATATTAGATAGATCTAATAATATAACTATTCAAAACGGGTAGATCTGCGCGAAGGCAGATCTAGGGTTGCTATCTACTGAGCAAAAGTCATGATTCTGCCTCTTTTATGTCTGATAAGCCTGATCGTAGACCTTCACGAAGGTCTGGAGGTCATTTGGATAGAGTTGCAGTAGTGGACCATAGGAAGGTATAGATCTGTGCGAAGGCAAATCTGAGCTATAAGGGCTTTAGAATACACATCACACGGTCTCTAGATGTAGAAACATAGTTCTAGCATCCCCCAACACTTCTTCGGGTGAGAGTAGTTAGGATTTTATTGGTTGGCACGAATAATTCCGAACTTGGGCCAGGCCCCCTTAAGCCAACAAATGGTTTCATTGTCGGGACCTAGATCTATCTAAGATATGTCTTTTAAGTGGTTTCCTACCAAGAAAGAGATCGAGAAATGGATTGATCGAAAAGTGCACGCGTTTGCGGCTCAAGAAAACAGAAGCTATAAATTTTCCAAGGAGCAGTGGTTGTAGAGATATTTGTACAAAGAGGAGAGCGAAGCATTCTTATGTTTCTTCCCTAACAAACTACACGAATGGTTGTCTATATTGGCAGATAGTCAAGGGACGTGGAGGCTCGACGGTCCTATAGTGTGGACTCCATAACTAGTGCAACGTTTGGAAGCATCAGAAATAAATATCGCGCGGGTCGTGGATCATTGGATTGATTGCACACTTGGAAGTTTTGTGACTGAGTTTGCGATCGATAGAACTATCAGCTATAGTGAAGCGGAACATAGGCTCTTCAAGGGACCGTGAGGTAAGTATCTGAAATCATTGAAAACATGGATTAAAATGATGTTATGTGAAAAGAGGGTTATGAAATTACCTTGATGTTTGGAGCTATGCAAAGTGGTAAATTATTCAGAAGAAATGAAGGAACGAGCTCTGAGTACAATTCGTTGATCGAATCCCCATTTAGTGATGATGAAGGGATGGTGTTGACTACACCACGAAGTGCAGTACAGTTGATTAAGCAGGGTATCCCAAGGATACCTCATCTGTCCACTCCACCTCCACCTCCACCTCCACCTCATATGCCGACACCTTCACCTCCACCTCCACCTCCACTTCCACCATTCAACATGGTGAATGTGATGAAGATGCCAGTTTTTAAAGGGGTAGGGAGCAAAGATCCCGAACAGTTCTGGTTTTTTGCAGGAGTTGTATGGAAGGCACAATAGATTATGGATGAAAATATCAAGAAAGCGCAGTTGTTCACAACCTTACATGATCGAGCATTAACATGGTACATAAAGTATTTCACTGATAACCCCAACACGACATTGGCGGAGACCGAGAAATATCTAAAGAAGGAGTTTAGGAAGCCTAAGTCAGAGGCGCAGTCGGTGACTGAGTTTAAATAAATTCAACAAAAGATAGATGAGTCACCCTGGGATTTCGATCAAAGGTTGAAATGCCTGATCAAGCAGGCCAATATGGTGATTACAGATTCCCAGCATCGAGACTGGTATATCACATTGCTCTTACCACACTTAAGATTGCCGTTGTCACAACAAAAGATAGCAATGCAAGCAGAAGCCTTAGAAATTGCGATGAGGCTGGAAGCCTCACCCATATAGGATACAAACCTTGGAGTGCAATAGATTCACTCACAGCTGGAAAGCCTGCACTTGGAGTTGCAGAGCCTAAAGAAAGGAAAGGAAGCCTAGCCTGAGGTGTACACTGAAGTCTGGTGCTTGAAATGTAAGGGCCATGGGCATGATAAGGACCATTGCCCGGTTTATCAGAAATATCTTATTTGGGGAGGGCCTGTTCCCCTGAAACTAGAGAATACTGTTGGGCTGAGCATGGGAGTTGTGCCATGGTGCACTATCTATCAAGTTACAGGAAAACATGCGATTGATAATTTCCATTTACTATAGAAGTTTGTACAGACCCCTCAACAGTTGTTTTGCAATTTTTGTAAATATGTAGGTCATGATGAACGCCATTGTAGGAGTTATGAGCTAATGATGGATAGAACCCCTACCTATCAAATGCAGGCAGAAAATCAACCTCAGGATCAGGGCATAGGAGTAGTGCGCGGAGGATTCTAAGGCCGAGGATGAGGAAGAGGGGGCGAAGCTGGTAGAGGACGAGGGAAGGTAATTTGCTATAACTCTGGGGAACTAGGACACTTTGTAAAAGATTTCCCAAACCCCATGCATCTGTCATGTCAGTATTGCAGATAGTTTGACCATGTGATAGAGGAATGTTTGATCCTTATAGAAAAAATGCAAGAAAAGAAGACGCAACCCCAACAACCTACGCAGAACATCCAGATGATGAGAGCGGAGCCCCGCAAAGAAGATCATAGCATAAATATAGTAACAAGAAGTGGTATGGACACTAGTGCAGATAAGGGTAAGGATCTTGACGGGTAGGTGCGAAAGGCTATCGAAAATAAATAGACTTTGATCTTAATTGAGCTAAAGAGACCTTCATGGAAGCAGAGAAGAACTTCACTGAGGCCTCCACCTTAGGAAGCCAGGAGAAAATTTTGGAAACTAATATGACACAAGAGGTATATCCTTCGGTATTAGCTACTTTTATAAATACATGTATCAAGTTGTTGTGCGATAAGAAAGAAGTAGAAGGGATACAAGAGTTAATCAAAAAGTACGAGAATAAAGAAAGACCCCTGATGAACAATGCACTCTGAGAAAAAATGGTAAGCATAAGAAGCGAACGAGGCGCGAGATGAGGCTGACTGCACAGATAGGCGAATATGAAATGGACCAAGTCATCCTAGATTTGGGTTCTGATGAAAATGTATTTCCTAAGCATACTGGGAAATGATGGGGAGACTTGCACTGTAGTGGTCTTCTATTCAGCTGCACATGGAAAATAAACAGAAGATTATTCTGACGGTGCACTTATATGGTGTAATGGTAGACATTAAGGGCGCAAGTGCACTAGCTAACTTTGAGATCATTGAAATAGTGGATGATAGTAATCCATACCCCACACTACTAGGGATTGACTAGGATTTTGATATGGACACGGTAATCAACTTGACTAAGAGGAAAATGACGTTTGAAAGGAAAGAGCTCAGGGTTGTAGTGCCACTAGACCGTGCTGAGGGAGCGCATTATACTGAACTTGTTCATGAAGTTGTGGAAGATGATGATGATCTGGATCAAATATACAATATCACAACATGAAACGGTTGCACAAGATAGGGATAGTTCTTGCACCTCAGACTCAGATGAAGAGCTTGAACACTGGAAAAATTGGTTGCATGAAGTATCTACGTTGCATTGCAATATGATGACCAAATCACTACGGTGTGTCTCAACTGAGGTAAGGAATCTTCCACATTATGATGGTTTGACTGATGTAGATCTGTTTTTAGATGAATTTGAAAGGGAAGTACCTAAATAACATCACTTCTAAGCACTGGAGTTGGCACTCTGTGCTACGCCTTCTCGTTGATGGGGTACGCACAAGGAGAGCTTTGCTGGATGGAAGGAATATAGAAGAATAATGAGATTAAGTTTTGGGTATGATAATATCTGAATGAAGAAAAAGTACAATGGGAAGGATGATCTGTGCGATCATTTGGCACGATGGACTAAGGCCTGGAAATAGAACCAAAACTAGAATGGGTGCACATTTTTTGTCATACCTTAGATATAATCCCAATGAAATGGTATTTGGAAATGGAGCTTCGCCATGGGACAACTAAATGGGATATCTTAAGAGAGAGTTTCTTATTGAATTTCAGCTTTGAGGATGGGTTTGAATGCATTGATGAAGTGCTCCAGGAGATAAAAGCAGCTATATTCAGAATGCCTAAGGAACCAGTCGAATGGGCTTAGTCGGATTGGAGTACACAGCTACGCCATGTGTTGTAATGTTACAATGTGACTGCTAAAGAGGAAGAAGAAGACCCATGGAATATTAACATTCCATAGATAGAAGGACAATGTGAAGTCGAAGGACCAAAAGCTGAGAACCCGGATATATCGGAGCCTTTGAAAACTAAACAAGTAAATATTGGATCTGAAGCAGAGCCTAAGTTCGTGAAGATAGGAGATTATTGGGATGAAGATATAGTCGATAAGGTGGCTGAACTACTACACGAATACTAGGATCTATTCCCAACAAAGTTCTCAGATCTAAAGGGGATCATAGGAGATTTGGGTGTAATGAAAATCACTTTGAAACCTGATGCGAAGCCCGTCAAGAAGAGACCTTATCGGCTCAATCCAAAGTATAAATAAAAGGTGCACCAAGAGCTTGATAAGATGCTCGATGCCAGAATTATTGAACCAGTAGAGGAATATGATTGGGTGAGCCCAATGGTTGTCCAAGAGAAGAAATAGAAAGGCAAAATTAGGATATGCGTAGACCTAAGAAAGTTGAATGATGCATGCGTACACGATCCATTTCCAACACCATTTACAGATGAATTATTAGAGAATGTTAGAGGACATGAGGCTTATTCATCTATCGATGTATTTTTGGGATACCATCAAATAAAGATCGCGCCGGAGGATCAAAGCAAGACAACCTTCGCAATGGAGTGGGGTTGCTTTCAATATACAGTAATGCCATTCAGATTGAAGAATGCACCTGCAATCTTCTCCCAGGTAGTAATCGCGGCGTTCAAGGAGTTTATTCATAATTTTTTGGAGGTTTATTTTGATGATTGGACTGTGTTTGGGTTGGTGAAGCGCCATGTCACAAGTCTGCACCTTATGTTGGATACATATCGAATATATCAGATTGCGTTGAATTTGAAGAAATGCATATTCTATGTGCCCTTTGGAATTCTGCTCAGCCATGTAGTATGTAAGCAGGTATTGACGGTGGACCTTACGAAGATCATTGTGATTATGAATTTGGAAGCTCCTAGGAATGTAAAATAGTTGTGCGTGACCTTGGGGCACACTGGGTATTATACAAAATTTATCAAGGCATATTCTCAGATAACTGCGCTGATGGAAAAATTATTGAAGAAAGATGTGATGTTTTGTTGGGATGAAGAATGTCAGCGCAGTCTGGATGTGCTAAAGGAAAAGATGGTGACTGTGCCTATTTTGGTGTTTCTAGACTGGAAGAAAGAATTCCATGTGCATGTAGATGCCTCTTGCATTACGCTAGGTGTGATATTAACACAGGTAGGAGAAGGAGAAATTGATCATCTAATAGCCTTTGTGAGCATAAAGTTATCAAAGGCTGAGAAGAATTATTCCACTACAGAGCGCGAAGGGCTGGCGATGGTCTACACACTGCAAAAGTTTCGGCATTATTTGTTGGGTGCACATTTTAAAATGTATACAGATCACTCTGCATTGAAGTACCTGGTCAATAAGCTTGTGTTTGTGGGGGGGGGGGGGAATCTGCCGATGGTTACTATTGTTTCAAGAATATGACTTTGAAGTGATTGTAAAGCCTAGAAGGTTGAATGCAGGACTAGACCACCTGTCAAGGATTGAAACAAGTGAAGAACCAATTAGTTTGGAGTAAGGATTTCTGGATGTGCAACTCTTTGTTGTGTGCGTTGTGGATGACCATTTTGCTGATATCATTTAGTTTTTAACCACGGGTATAGCTCCGGACGGGTATTCCACTAAAAAAAAGAAGGAATTAGTGGTCCGCTCTACGGATTTATCAGTGATTTTGGGTCAATTGTATAAGATGGGAACAAATGAAATACTACGAAGGCATGTTCCAGAATTTGAGTGCGCTAGTATCCTTGTTGAAGCACATGGAGGAGCGGAGGGAGGACACTATGCAGGAAAAATGATTGCACAGAAGATTTTGCATGCAGGGTTATGGTGGCCGACATTACATAAAGATTCCAAGGCATACTTCAAGGCATGCGATTCTTTCCAAAGGACGGGAAAGCCTGCGCAAAGAGATGAATTGCCTTTAAATCCTCAGGTTTTGTTGTAGGTATTTGATAAGTGGGCTATTGATTTCATATGTCCAATACAACCACCAAGAAAGAAGATGGGTGTGCGGTACATTATTATTGCAACATAGTATTTAACTAGATGGGCGGAAGCGTAGACAATGAAGGATTGTATAGCCACCACCACTACGAATTTTTTGTTTGAATATGTCTTAACACAGTTTGGATGCCCTAAGGTGTTGATGAGTGATAGGGGTACACATTTCTTGAATGAAACGATCAACGTGATGCTTGAATAATTCCAGGTATACCACCAAAAGAGCATGCCTAATCACCCATAGGTGAATGGAACGATGGAAGCATTTAACAAAATCTTGGAGAACGTGTTGACAAAGGTTTGTAACACGCAGAGGAATGACTGGGATGTGCATGTACCTACAATTCTATGGGCATATAGGACAACCTGCAAGAAGTTGACAGGCCAAACACTATTTAGGTTGGTCTATGGGATTGAAGCGGTAATGCCTATGGAATATATTGTGCCAAGTCTATGTATTGCAGCTTTGACAGAGATGGCAGATTGTGAGACCTTGGAGGAATGGCTCGCGCAACTGATGGAGTTGGAAGAGGACCGCTTTCTTGCCGGATTTCACCAGCAAGTACAAAAGGAATGAGAAAAAGCATGGCATGATAGGCATATTAAGTTGTGCACTTTCAAGGTGGATGATTTAATGCTACTATATGACAGTAAGCTCACAAAGTTTCCGGGGAAATTTCAAATGCACTGGTTAGGGCCATATTTTTTTAAGGAGATCACGAATGGTTGCACAGTTTAGCTCGTGAAGCTGAATGGTGAACTATTCCCTGGAAGAGTGAATGGAAGCAGGTTGAAGTTGTATACAGGGGATCCTACCCCTACACATTGACTACATGGAAGCAGAAAAATCTTAGTAATATAGGCAGCTGCAAGGGATTGCAAGACTATAAACTACACTGCTCGTAGAAAATAAAAACAAAATAGAGAGGTTGCGCGATGGAAGCAAGGAGTGCACCAGGAAGAGCTGTGCTCGGAGGGCTGCACCATGGAGGATGGTGCCACGCAGTTAGGTCCAAAAGTAGCTGTTGAAGTCATTGTTCATGATTGGATAGAAAAAATCCCATTAGGAGGAGCGGGTAGGCAACATTTATGGAAAAAATATTTGGAGATCTGTCGCCAAAAATGCATTTATGATCAGAAAATGGAGGGAACAATCGGATTTGAATTCAAAATCACCTATAAATCGGGCATGTTGGTCTGTCGAAGAACACTTTGCATTCTGATGATTGTGTATGAGCCCTCTTATTCCTGCTACATGAGTCGGTAGGTTTGGGAGGATTTAGCTTCAAGCCCAATATTTGCAACCTTACCTGAGTGGAACCAGAAGCTCATCCTTGAAAAATGTCTATTCCAGTCAGTTCCGAAGTCATTGTTTCTCAAGTGGAAGGCCTTGAAATCATGTCCATGGAAGCTGCGGCCTTTATTCCTATGACACCAAGGTTTTACAGGCCAAAGAAATCGACTGCTAAGGAGATGAAGAATAAACCTGTACCAGTGAGGCAGTCACCGAGGAAGAACCTGGAGGTTCAATAGAAAGAGAAGAAGTATAAGGCAAAGCAGCCAGATGAACTAATGGACTTGGAGGTAGAGGAGCTCCGCGATGGAGTTCAGGAGTTAGATGCTGAGGAGGTCGAGCCTATCACTTGACTCCTGGCATATATCCCTCTACAGAAATGGAAATCCAAGGTAACCAAGGACCCAAATTCGGGAAAATTCACGATCTCTACACTAATGCTACTAGAGGAGGTAGTTTTTAAAGGTGTGCTCATAGCGCGCATCCCAGTTTTAAAGATGGAGGACTGGGATCTCACCAACCATGAGAAATTCCCTCACCTAGCTACCAATAAGTACATGATGAATATTTACTATGAAGAAACTGGGGTCACAAGGTTGGAACCCATGAAATGGGTCAAAGGCATCGAGTAGGCCGATTACTACATATGCTTTGCGTGCCACACTTCCACCGGTCGATTATCAAAATTATTTATATGCGCCAGCTGCTCACGTTGGTTCATGATGGGTGCTTATGGCTCGGTGAACCCATCCCTATAATCGAAATGTTCATTCATAGAATTACGAAGCTGCCCTACAAAGGGGCAGACCTCGCCAAGGGGTTTGGAGGAAAAAGAAAAGAAAAGGAGTTGGCGGATAAAATGAAGACTGAGTGTGGGTTGATAAAAAAGTCACGCGGTTCTTATATTCACTCAATTCAAGACCAACCAATGAAGTTGCTGCCTAAATTCTAGCACAATATTTTTACTAGGGAACCCAACTGGGAAAAACCCCTCCTCTGTTTTTTTTATATCACAGGAGACAATGATCAATTAAAATGATAGCTTCAATCCTTGAAGCTCAACCTTCACTATAATATTGATCTCCTACTTTGACCAACACTTTATGAAAATAGGCCTCCAGCTTCCTCCTATTTCTTTGTGCAATTCATTCTCCTAAAAAATAGAAAGCTCCTATTTGCTTGTGCAATTCCTGAGGAAATTAGCTCACCTACATGACAAAAACTTGGTACACTCACTAGTATACAATAATGACTACATTGATGCCTTTTTCCTCCACTTAACTAGCCTCAATTTGAATTGCATGCATGACTAGGGCTATTTTTAGTAAATTGTCTATTTAACTAAGAGATCAGTGTGTTAACTATAGTTACAACTACTCAACTGAACTCTTATTGACTCTATTCATGACTAGAGCTCAAATAAATTATTTTCAATAACTATAAGTCCACTAGATTGCTATATCTTAGCAATCAACTCATGTACAACTCTACTTCTTACCCACAAAGTCGAAATGATTAGCTTAACTAAGTGACTTGGCCATGTCACTTCTGCTAACTGCAACTCAAGTCATGTTGTTGATGTGGAAATTTGAATATGTCCATTTGACTAAGGCACAAATCAAATGAAGCATTTTCTTGCTACAATTTAACACTCTAGGTCTCATCCTTCTTATTTACAAGTACAATTGGGATCCCACGAGGTGAGGAACTTGGTCGGATGTGTCCATTTTGTAGCAAATCCTAAATCTTCCACATGATTTCTTTATTTTCCGTAAGAAACTGGAGGTATATTGTCTTGTTGGGTAGAGGTACTCTGGGAGTCAGATCAATCAAATGCTTGACCTGATAGTGCAAAGGTACCCCTGTGGATGAGGAGATGGTTTCCTTGTATTCTTTCATGACCTTATCCACCTGTTTCTGTTGTGTAGAGGTACCCTTCCTAAAGGCCATGGATGTGGCCATGATATTCCCCTTAATTTGAGATAAAATAAAAAAGAAAACAAATTTCCCAATATAGGATATTATCTTACTATATTACTTAGCAGAGATCAAAGAAATGGCAATAGATGGGTCTACCTATCGTATCATGTATAGCTTACTTGCCAAAGTAATAATAATAGTGCAAGATCTAGACTCATATAAAACATGATGCTTCCAAAGATATGGTTGGCCTAATAATACATCATAAACTTCAAGGGGAGTGCCATCACATAGTATCTCATATGTGAAGGGCTTGATGTTATAGGGAAGGCGATACTTTTGGATGATGGAGAGATCTTTCCCTTGATGGAGCCTTCCGATGGTATATGGTTATGGGTGTGGTGTAATTGGTAGGCCTATCTGATTCATGACCTAAACTAAGATGAGATTAGTTTGGATCCCATTTTTGATAATGAACTATAGTGGAAAACCCTTCACCCACATATGTGAGTGGAAGAGATGCTCCCCCTCCTCTAGATCTTCAGGCTCAATCAATATTCAAGACCTTGGTGGTGGCAAGGGTGGTATTGGGATCTGCATTGATAATTTGTTTCCCATTGTCATTCCCCTTGTTGGGTTTTGACTCAAATTTAAAACATGCATCTAACTCTAAATATTTCATCTTGACCACCAGTGATTGCTTGCCGTGACACTCGTTTGTGTTGTGAGTAGGGCTCTTGTGGAACTCACACCATTTTCCTATGTCCTTCTTTTCTTGTGGCTTCGATAGGTTGTCTTGGGTCACCCCCCCGGCTCTGTCCTTTGTTTTGAAATTTGGGGGTGCCTTTTCCTAGCTTTGGATTTGTAGATCCAAAGTCTCTCTTCTACTATTTAAATTTCTTCTTGATCTTGACAGTGTATCGGTATGTGGTGCCAAGCGAGGAGATATCCAGGAACTCCATCTTTGCCTAGACGTAATTGTGTAGATAAGCGTGGTACTTGAGTACCATATGCCACTCAAAATCCTTGATACCTAACTTCATGGAAAGGGTATGAAAAATATTTGTGAACTATGGCATGTCTTGGTCCCTTTCCTGTCATAGTGTGGTCAATTTTATGTACTTATCTTTATAGATCCCAACAAGGTAATATTGTTCTTTAACAGTGTCTCAAAAATAATTCCAAGTAGGTACAGTTGAAATAGTGAGGGTTCCTTCTCATCCTTCTACTCACAGTAGGTTTCCCACTAGTCCTTGACATGGGGGGCAGCTTTGAGGAGAGAAAAAGTAATATTTTCCCTGTTGGAAAAATTATGATCCAAAAATTATTGTTATCACCTAAAAAATGGTCACCTAGTCCTTTCTAACTAGGTGGATCGAAATACACCATGTAGGATTAATTTTACCATAGTAAAAAATCACTTTCACCATAGGAAATGATATAGTAAACCACTTTTATTAAATTATTTCTGATTAAAATTAGAAAACCCAATGAGAATAATTGAATAAATCATTATTTATTTAATTTTCTTTAGGAATAATTATTAAATCATTATTTGATAATTATTCCTTATCACATTTGGCTAAATCACCTTGGAATAATTAAATAAATCACTATTTATTTATTATTCCTTAATCCTATTTTTGGAATGATTTTTAAATCACTATTTAATAATTATTTTAATTTCACACCTTTCCAAAATTTTCATACTAACAAATGGTGACTCCACTGGGTTTTTAGCTACATTTTTCGTCAACAAATGGAAATTGCACTATTGCAGTAATTTAGTTCCTTGGTAACTGCCATTTCAATGGTATTCAGTATTTTCTTAGCTATTTTTAGCCTCTCAATTTATATTTTTAGCTCTCCTTTTTCTATCAAATTTTTGGATTTTGTTGGTTTTTTGGTTCTTTTCGTAGGTCACAAGTACTATCCAAGCAAGAGATGGTAGAATCTAGGCGAGATCTACCAACCATGAGTCCTAGGAGAAAAACACACTTTTTAGCCCCTTTTATGCATTTTGGAACACAATTTTGGGCCAGTTTATTGTGTTCTACACTCTTTCTAAAGTAGAACCTGTGTTTTGCACTTTTTCAGAAAAATTTTCAGAATTGTCGATTGTGTTGTGTGTGGACTAGGAAGGGTTTATTTTCTCTTTTGATTCTCCCCTAGGCCTATATTATCTTAGTTTTTTCTCTTTGAGGGAGGAAAAATCCCCCCTAGGGTTTAGAGTACACCTCCACCTTTTTAGGAAGATATTTACTGAGTTGAGGAGTCTAGGGTTCAACATTTTTCAGCCACTAATTTTGAGGGTCTGATCCACTATTTTACATCATTATTGGATAGGTTTTTTCACACTTTTACTCCCTCCATATTTTTTATTTTCCTTTCCCCTTTAGGATCCCCTTGAGTGTTCTAAGTTTTGGAGCTTCTTTCCTAAGCATTTTTCACCTTTGATTTTTGTTGTTTGTTTGCACCATTTACATCATCTTAGTGCCTTTAGATCCCAGTTCCTTAGGTATTATATATTTTGGCCATTTATGTGTCTTTGAGTAGTTTTTTTTCCACCTCTCTTTTAGCTTATTGATATCCTTCTTGGGTGGTATTTTGAGTTCTTGATTTGTTGTTTATTTTTTTGTACACTTTCAGCATTATTTACAGTGTTTCAGAACTTTATCTTCAGTAGCACATGGCATCATAAAACAAACTCAATTAACTCATACAATTGACACATCATTTTAGCACACTCACACCCTAAGCAAACGTGATCTTGGTTAACATCGCCAAGCCAAGACATGAGACACTACACCTTAATAATTCAACACACATAGATTAAGCCCACTTGGGCACCAGGGCCAAACAATTTGTGTAGTTCGTTGTAGGATTGGTGGGATAGGCTTGCAATAACACCCACCGATCACTTACATTGAGACATAATGTTTTACATACTAGGGATCTTAAAATACTTCACCATCCCACTGTCTAAAGCCAGAATGCATCAGAAACCCGATTTAGATGGGGTTAGGCTAGGTCATCGTGTGAGCGATTCTCCTTAGGGCTACCCAACCCATGGCAAGAAATCTCGTGTGGTAGATGATCACCAAGAAGCTCAAGGCTCGACTACCCCTATGGGACAAAGGTAATTGTAGTGACCAATCTTAGGAAAACACCCTATAGGATTGGATGTGGGCAGCAGTTGGTTCTCTACCCCGCCGTTCTCTAGACATTTATTCTTGCAGGGATTAGATTCCGTCAAGTAAGAAGACTTTTGGAAGGCCATATGAAAGAGTATATTTAGGATTTTTTTGAAGATTTATATCACCTATAGGATAGAGGTCATTTTTATTTTATAGGACACATTTGCTTGAATTACAATAGCATCTTAATATAGTTAGTGTTCTATTGGCACCATTGCACTAGGTATTTACTTGTTGTTTGTTGCTATTTTTCTCCTATCATCCCCTTTTATTATATTAAGCCATATTTGTCTTGAAATCATTGTCCCCCCTAGGCGTTTTTCACAGAGACTTTGTGGCCTTCACCCCCAGTTTCCTTTAGGACATCTTACTCCCCCTGCCGAGTTCGAGTTCATCCTTATAGTCCTCCATTGAGTCCTCATTCTGACAATGGTTATGTTGATTCTTCTAGTTCTTCCTTTGATTCCACATCTTCCAAACCTCATATTGCCACCATGTCAAGGACCAATATGGGTGCGGGAAACCCAAGTGGTAACCAAGGAAACCCCACAAGCAGAACCTCTACTGGTATGGTCACTCCTACTCCATTGCTTCCTTTTATGGTTGGTTTGAGCCTCCTTGATTTCATCCAGCTCATCAACAACCCTCTTCTCTATGACACCAGTTAGCCTGCTATGTCTACCAAGCTTCCTTTTGATATCCCCAAGTTCAAAGGTAATTCTGGAGAAGATCCTGCAAATCATGTTTTCTCATTTCATATGTGTTGTTCATCTAATTCCATGAGTGAAGACTCCATTCGTCTTCATTTGTTCCAATGCACCCTTACTAGAGCTGCTACCAAATGGTATGTGCACCAACTTCATGCCTCCCATTCCACCTTTGCGACTCTAGCCAAATATTTTCTATCATACTTCTAGTTACCCCTCCGCTATGACACTAGTATTGAACTCTTGACCTCTTTCCATCAAACTTCTACCACCTGTTTATCTGACCATGTTCAAGAATGGCACAGAAGGAGGAACATATGTAAATCTATTGAATTTGAAGACCTTGTCATAATGTATTGATTCCTTAGATCGCTTTCCCCCCCATTAGTAAATATGTCACCTCCCACTTCCTCCAATCTGAGGAAGATGTGCTCCAAGTAGCTTTGAAATATGACCTGATTTATGCATAATCAGGATATGTTTATATTGTCATTCTCGATCTTCCTCGGCCTAGTGTTACTAATGCGCGAGGGGAATCTCATGTCACTGATGGTATTGTTGTATCCATTTCACACCCTCAACATCCACCATATTCTCCACCTCTGATGAGTTATGGTCAACCCCAGGGGGGCTAGTTCCTTCTACACCTATCCCCCTCCGAATACATCACATGGAAACATTTATCCAGTTCCAAGAATGTCATATGCATATTCCCATCTGCATCATCAGATGCGATGGCCATTTGTTTCTCCATCTATTTATCCTAATGTTGCACCCTCTCCTTACTATCGGTATCCACTGCTTAGCACTCCAATCCCTTCGGAACTAGCACACCATGCCCCCATATCTCCTCCACCTCTTCCACAATATTAACCTCCTCCTCAAGGTCAAGTGTATGCTCAGCAAAGCATAGCCAATCCCCCAAACCCCAAGAAATAGAACAAGGGGAAGTTAACCGGAACCAACCATCTCAAGGTAATCAGGGTAACTAGGGTCAACCACCTAATTCTCCTCAAGGAAACTAGCCTAATCCTGCAACCCAACAACAAGGAAGACATCCCAAGAAAAAGAAGGCTCTTTGTATGAACAAACCTTGTGCCTGTTGTGGCGTATTTGGACATTATACTCATGAGTGTCCCCTTTTACCTAAGATTCTACAATTATGGGAATATCAACTAGTTCCTTCTAGAGGACCTCAACCCATTACTCCACCTCCTTTTCCTCCTGCCTCATCTCAACCAGTTGTGCTTAACAATCCTTTTCCTCATAAACGATATATTACTTCTTAACCTACATAAGGTCATGCATCTTCCCAACCTTCACAATATGGTCACAATGATTACCATATCCCTATGACGAATTCTGATGAAGTCAATACCAAACAAGTTAACCTTCAGACTCAGTCGCACCAATATGATAAGAATCCTACAAAGTCCGCAATCAATTCCCAACCTTAAGTTTCCATGAAGCCTCTGTCGTCACCAAATGGCACCTTACAGATCCCTCCACCTATAGTTGAGGTTCCCCCCAATATCCCCAAAAGTCCATTACGTCGAAACGTTGCTTATTCTAAAGCCACCCATAACTATAACATAGTACATGAATTGATGTAGTCTCTTGTTTTCATGTCAACGTTGGAAGTCCTCCAGACATACCCATCCCAACGGAAATATATACTATCTTCTTTGGGTGTTGTGGATCCTTTTTTCGATCGTATGATTGTCTTTGATGTTTACAAAGCGGAACATCCCCTCATTCCTTCATTCGTTTCCTTTCAAATACCAGTCTTCATAAGAAATGCCATTATTCAACGGTGTATCACAGACGAAGGTGCCTCCACATGTTTGATGAATGCCAGTGTTTGGAAGCAACTTGGTTTACTTGACTTGTCCCCATCCACCATCACTCTCTGTGCTTGGGACAATCATCCCTCGCATACCCTCGGCTTATATCGCAATTGTCCAATTATTATTTTCGGCAATATAATCTCCATTGGCATCGAGTTCATTGATGTCTGATTAGATTATAACATCCTCTTGGGTCATAGTTACACCTATTCCATGTCCATTGTCGCATCTACAGTCTTTTGCAAGATGTTCTTTCCTCATAATGGAAATATTGTCATTATCGATCAGTTGACTTACTATGATCCTAAGTCTCAGACTTCCCCTGAGTCCATTATCTCATCAATGGCTGGCATTAAGACTATCCAATCCCTCACCAATGTTTCACTTGGAGTCTATAAAGACTCCACACTACTTGGTGCTTATTATGGTCCACTGCCTAGCTATTTTAGTGTTTGCATGCTTCAAGCATCATGGGTTTACCACAAGAGGTCTGTGACGCCTTCACAACAGCCAACACCTCTGCAATCTATTGATCCCAACTCAATCCAGCCTTTAGGTATTATTCCTCAAGGTCCATTCCTTCTGCTCGTATCTCTCCTAGTCCTTTCAAGCCCAGAATCGTTCCCCCAAGTCTTAACCATCTAGGAGCAGCTCCCCCAGGTTGTTACCCTTATGGTTAGATACCTTTCTTATTCCTACCTCCTGGAATTTATTCTACCCCTGTCACGATGACGTTAGATTTACCTAACATTACCTTGGGGATCCCAGTTCAGTACATTGATCCTCCTGCAAAACTCCTCCTGATCAAATCAAACCTTACACTACTTTGACCCCAGTTCAACCTGTTGTTCCTACCCCTTCCTTTGCTTCATTTCCACAACAACCTCAATAAGAACCTAGTCTTGTTGCGAAAGAATTTGGTAGGGGGTGGAAAGCCTAGAAAGAGGGAACCAAAGACAATGCACCCCAACCAACTCCAACTCCTCCTAAGCCTCCAAATCCTACTCCTCCATGCACTTTGTGTGATGTTGTTGGACACGCCACCAATAATTGTCCTAATCTCCCTCATATCAAGAATGTGGTCTTTGATACCTTTCCCGACTCCAACATTCTTAAGGTCCATGTCATCTTACCTGAGTTAGATAAGAAGAACAAATCCTTACGCATGAATCACCCTTGTGCTTTGTGTGATAACTATGGCCATTATCCTCATTATTGTCCTCGTCTCGAAGATTTTCGTGACACACTTCAAGTGCTTCATGAGTTAGATTTCTCTCATAGTGAGTCCACCTCCCCTCTACATGTGGGTTCTAGTCCCACTATTGTGCCAAAACAAGAGGTCTCTCAACCACCCATCATGATCCCTCCTCTTTATGTTGAGATGAAGGATAGTTCAGCCCTTATTCTCTACATGTTGTCACCCATGGGATCAATCTATTGGGATTCTCTTGATGTTTCCTATTGTGATTCTATAAACCTTCTTCATAGAACACTTCAATCTCCACATCGGTAGATGTTACATCTACTATTCATTTGTCTCCCCTTATTGACGATGTGCATCTGAACCTCATATCTCATGAATATTCCTGAGGTAGCTCCTCTTCATCATGAGGTCTCTCTTCCTCTCATCCTCACATATTTAATTCTGATGAGGACATCAAAGAAGCAGTGACCACCCCTGATTATCCTTGGGATGATATGCACCATTGTACATATTTCCTCCAATAGTAAACCCATGATTAATATGTTTTGGAGTCCAAAGACTTCATCCATTATGAGGTCGATTGGTTCAATAACCCCTTACTTCTAACCACATCCACCTTGTGGCCATTATATTACTGCACAATGTTTGGGTAAGGGGGCATCCATTTTTTAGAGTCTAGGAGAAGCAATTCTCCCCAAGCCTCCTAGTGTATCTGGTAGTGTTTACTCTAGTACCATTATTCTTCCCCATTTAGAAGATTCTTTAGAGTCCCATATCACTCCTTATCACCACGGGGATGATCCACTTAATCATTCCTCCATATTACATCAACCACCCAATCCCTTAGACATTGTTGTTGTTCAACCACCACATCATCTAGGTGAGAATCAGTTCATTATATATGAAGCCACTCTTTGGTATAGTGATACCATGTATGCAAACCCATAAATTCATCCATTTTATTCATATATGCAGTGCCAAACGAGATTGGTAATAAACCATTTCCTTTCTCTTATTGCATCCTTTATCTTTTCTTCCCACAAGAATACATCCATAACAAAAACAAATGGTGAACCACATCATCAAAACGTGTTTAGATTCCACTATTCTAAATACATTCCACATTTCCATAGCATGCTACATCCATCCATACAAATTTGGGGGGCACGTATGCCCCTACATCTCCTCATGATTCTCTGGAGGATCTTGTGCCAGTAGGTTTGAATGCTTGAATCCATTACTTGAGCACCTAGAACACAATGACACTCCACAAACTCATCTAGCTAGGGCAAATCATTCCCACTTGCTCATTCCCCTCCATCATCATATGCAAGGGGGTAGTATCACATGCTTGGGGGCATGATGCCCCCGTGTTGGCTTGAGGGGGCTTGGACCTAGGTTCAGAGTTAGTTGCACTAACCAACAAAATTGTACACTATCGGCCCTTTCGGAAAAAACCTGCATAGTTCAGGCTGCGATGTCACCCGAGGTAGTATTGGGGGATGTTAGAACCAGGTTTCTGCATCCAAAGGACTATGTGATGTGTTTTTGTTACTTTTAGGGCTTTATTCCAACCTTCATGAACCCTAACCCTTGAAACCCGAAAATTACAGTAACTAACAGATAACAGATCCAAACTCTTCGCTAATTGTTCTAAACCTTCATAACATCATATAATTAAACATATCTACCACTTTCGTGCATCTATTAAGTACTTTTCATGATAAATGCAGTAAATAGAGCAAACATACAATAATTTCATAATTAAATAATAACACACATATACACAGTTAATGCTCCAAAAGAGTATTTATTATGCTCAGATATTGTATTACAGACTCTTCTACCTTGTGCACACAGCTGCAGGGGCCCGCACACTCATTTTCGGACTTACTAAGGTTTTCACACACACAGATGCAGGAGCCTTCCCCTTCGCCTAAGTACAAAATAGGCAATACATACACAAAACATGCCTATATATGCTCTTTTCTATTCTTACTACCCTTATGACTCTCTATGACTCCCTTTTATATCATCTTCTATTACAATACCATGGTCTGTAAACCATGGGCGAGTCACAAAACAACTTAAATCCTAATAAACTAAGGGGCTTTGATCTTCCTAAAGCCCTTTTGACTCCTATCGACCTACGCGCTTAGCTGCACAAAATGTGGAGACTTTACAATAATAAAAAATCTTTTACAAAATTGACCTAAGGGGACCCTATCCCAACAGGGCCCCAACGCAAAGTCGCGACTCATCCCGAGTCACTCTGCTAGTGCTGCCTCGATCTTTGCCTACAGAATGTTGAACTCTATCTTCAATGTTTGAAGATCTATTGTTCCCTGCACAGCGGCCTGATGAACCTCCTCAACCAATTTCGCTATAGGAGGACCTTTGACTACAAGGCCCATGGTTCTCTGTGTCTACTACAAAGCCTTCATCTTACTCTGCAGCGTCTGTGTAAACTGGCTAGCCTCATTTTACCAGGGCTACGTCCTTGAGGATATTATGGATGTCTTCCGATGCAACTCATCGATCTCAGTCTGGATGAACTTCCACTCCTGTAGTCGGGTGAACGTTTGCACTAGTGCTAAGTTCCGCATTGTAGCTCTTATGTAGTCAAACTTCCTTTGCTTTTCTTAGATATCTGCTTCGATTTTCTGCAAGGTTGGATCCTCCTGCAATGAGGTCCATAGTTCCATAGCTTGTTCAAACAACTATGTGCAATCCTTGACTGCAACTTCTAGTGTAGTGATATCTTCTTTAATAGTAGAATTAGGGGAGTTTAGGTCTAAAATGGGCCTCCTAAGGAAATTATAGAATAATAGAGGAAATAATAAAATAAGATTAGATTATATCATCAAATTTTAGAGGGAAAAAAGAAAAAACAAAAATTTCAACTCGTATTTTCAACTTATCTCCATATGGGTTTACTCAAATTTCGAGCCGTAACACTCATTGGATGCAGAATTTGATTCCTCATCCAAGGAGTATCGATCTTGCATACTTTCAATGGAGCCTGCTACACAAAAAATGAGAAATACATGAAAAAACGTGATTGCAATCACGTTTTTTCATGTATTTCTCATTTTTCATGTAGCAGGGTCCATCAAAAGTATGCAAGATGGGTACTCCTTGGATGAGGAATTAAATTTGTCATCGAACAAGTACTCCTGCTTGAAATTTGAGTACATACTTAGGGAGATAAGTTGAAAATACAAGTTGAAAAAGTAGTTTTAATATTTTATTATTTTTTAATCTTTTCACTTTTTTACTCCAAAAATGGTGAATCATCGCCCATGGTTGACATCATCATCTTGAATCCTATTGGTTCTTAAAAAGTATATTTTGGTTGTACATTTTTCTTAGGATGGCCATTTTAGACCTCAAAATTTCCCTAATGGCCTCGCACTACTCTCTAACTTCTGGAGGAGTGGTTGGATGCAACTTAAGTTGAAGCTCATATATCTACAATTGCAGCTCAAAACGAACCTTACCAATCTCCTCCTTTGATTCTTTCACTGCGACCTCTAACTTCTGGATCTTCTCTGCGGAGGTCATTTCTGCTAGGATATGGAACTCGGGAATCTCACTATAGGCATGCGTTATTGCTGCTTCTAGTTGTTGACTACGCTCAATGAATTCTTCCCATTCCTTTAGTGCATGCGCTTTTTCCTCGAACATCCGCTGGTTGTTGGCCTTTACTTCATTGATAACCTGTAATGTTTTTTGTTCTCAAACTCTGAGCTCATATGATACCCCTAGATGAATCTCATGCAGTGTCTTAATAGGGAGAGTCACTAGGTTCAGACTCCAATCCTTCATGTGCAAGAGGCGTGCCCTGTCTTCTGAAGTCTCAACGTGCAGTGATCCTTCTGGCAATTTCACTGCGTGGAGATCTATGGTGAGCTATGTGCTAAAGCTAACCCGCTCTCTTTCTTCATGATTTCTTGCTTTAGGCTTGCCTATCCAACTGCTCACTTGAATAATCCCTATTTGGACCTGCAATTCCCTTAGGCCCTACTACACCTTGTCCAGTGTCTAATGGTACTAGTCCTCGATGTGGCTCCAAATAGTCTTCGTTGCATCATGGACCACATTACCGATCTTGTCATACTTCTACTTCTTGCGCGGTCCTATGGAGCTCCACATCTGCCTCTTCTTAATAATGAAGGGGGATTCCAAGCTTGTGCCCCCTTCTTCTTCACCCTCTGTCTCTACCTCTTCAATGGTGCACTCTATTTCAAATTATTCGAGGTCAATAGTGGCCTACGACGTGGTGGCATCTTTCTCCTTTGGTGCTTATGCCTCTTTAGCAGAGACCTTCTCTTTCGGTGCTTCCCTCTCCTTTGCAGGAGCCTCTTTCTGTTGCATAGCTTTTTCTTTTTCCGCAACCTTTTCCTTCGTAGAGGCATTTTGTGCTTCCTTGTTCTTTTCTTTCAGTGTTGTTGTTGTTTTCTATGCGTCTCCTTCAGCAGCTTTACTTGTTTCTGTGCCTATAGCATATGGGGTGGGCCAGTCACTCGACCATTTAGTAATGACTCGCATAATATCATCTTCGGAAACCAGGTATGGCAACTTGTGCCATGTGACCGTGGCATCTTTCTTCAAGTAGATAGATAGATTATGGGAATATGCCTTGAAATCATAAATATTTGCATATAGGGCATGCAAGCTTGGTGATAACCGTGGTTGCTGGTTAATCACCATCCTCAACTCTGATTCAAACAAGACCCAAAATATTTTTGTCTCCATAACGTGCTCAGGGTCCTTCGTCGCCCAAAGTGAGGCAAACTTTGTGGCCTTGCATAGGTCTGAATCATGCTGCGAGAACTGGCTTCCTTCTCCTATCCTCCATGCCACCAGCGTGATCAACAAGAGTAGCCATGCATAGTGGAATGCCTTGCCCTTGTCCTGGGCCTCTCTACAATCCTCCAGGAATTCATGACATAGATACTGAGCCCAATTATATTGGACTCCTTTGGCGCATTACGCAGTTAGATATGCTACTAGCATAGGTACTTCATTTGCGTGACACTTCCTCATAATCTTCCCAGCCAATATCTGTGCAGTGAACTGCATCGCGCCATCTGCTATGGAGCTAATCACATAGCCGTGTGACTTCTTCACCAGCTTGAAGTCGCTCTTCATCTGGTCTTCCAACTTCTTCTCTTGCAATTTTCCTATGAAATCATCTGCAGGGTCCACTCCTTGATATGGAAACAATGTGATTCAGTGGATTAACATATCAGTGATTGGGATGGGCCCTCCCAACCAAAGGCACCCATCATGAACCAACGTCAATAATTGACGCACACAAATTGTGTTAATGGTGCTACGGCTGAAATGTGGCACCCACAACATATTGAGCAACCCCGCGTGCTCAACTCCAGCTGCCCACTTCAATGGTTTGTGCCATGTAACATTTGACTCCTCATAGTATAAATTCTTTAGGCATTTTCTCGGTTCCAACTACAGGTGCTTCAGGTGATCCCCCAAGTCCCAATCCTCCATCTTTAAATATGGTATTTAGGCCAACAGATTGCCCTCAAAAGGTATGTTCTCTGGCAGAAATGGTGTGGAGACCATGAATTTCGTCGAATATGGGTCTTTAGTAACCTTGGCGGTGGATTTCCTCGGTGGTATATAAGGCGATAGTCGAGTAATCAACACTGCTTCATTTGCATCAATTTATTCAATCCCCGCAGTGAGCTCTTCTTCATCTAATTCCAGGGGTTCCATTGGCTGCTTGGTTCTATCCATCTTCCCCTTTTGTCTAACCTTCATTGGGTTTTTGCATGACTATTTCCTCACCAGCGCTTATTGGGGCTTCTTTTGCTTCTTTTCTCCTACCACGGAGGCATATGGTTTAGGTCTCGGCGACCAAGGTGTTGTAGTAGGCAAGGTTGTAGGCCTAGGTTAGGTTGGCTCAGGTCGGGTTGCAGTCATTCTCTCCAGGAATATTTCATGCTGCCAATCAGTTAAATTCCCAAATCCTAGCTGTGAAATCTTCTCTCGAAGTATTTCCCAATCCTCTGTAGACATACAACAATTCTCTTGGTGCAAACTAAAGCACAACATCTCAAGGAAATTTCTCAAGAAGTAAAGTGTTCGAATGTGGAGCAGGATGTTGTATTTATAGCCAAATTTGAATTCAAATCCATCCATTCCCTCTAGATTATTGTCATTAATGAGCTTTTGGCATCAAATTTCCAAAGATATAATCCTTAAATGCTCTCCCACCGCTCCCTTTAACGAAAAAATCACCATCCAATCATTTA
The DNA here is from genome assembly GCA_031772625.1 of Pinus tabuliformis. Taxonomy (NCBI): domain Eukaryota; kingdom Viridiplantae; phylum Streptophyta; class Pinopsida; order Pinales; family Pinaceae; genus Pinus; species Pinus tabuliformis. The sequence continues at coordinate 962,096,122 of CM062808.1, read as the reverse complement.
CAGTGTTTCTAACAGACACTTTTTGGCCAGGCTATGCGGGACCCACCATTCTAGCACAGATCCTTCATCACAACTCTCCTCTATGCCTTCCCTCGATTCATCATGTATCCCATTCACTTTGTCAAACTATCCTTCTGGCAGTGTATTTTATAGTCCCACACTCCCTTGCAACTGCTTGGAGTACTAATACTATCTTGCATTCATATAGTCATTGCACATGGGCAGGATCACCCCTGTACAACTTTAACTATCTCCTATTGACCTTTCCTAGAAATAGTTCCCCATTCAGCTTCACGACTTGAACTTCACCTCCATCTGTAATCTCCTTGATGATATAGGACCCCAGCGAATGCATTTGGAACTTTCCTAGAAACTTCATGAACTTGTTGTCATATAGCAATACCAAATCTCCACTCTTAAAGGTGCAATGCTTAATATGGTGATCATGTCATGCCTTTTCGCAATCCTTTTGCACCTGCTGATGAAAATGAGCCAAGAAGCAATCTTCCTCTAACTCAACTATCTAAGCAAGGCATTTTTCCATAGTATCCAGATTGGCCATGTCTGTAACTGCAACAACCCACAAACTTGGCATGATGTACTCCATCGACATCATAGCTATTTGTCCATAAACCAGTCTAAATGGTGTCTTTCTAGTCAAATTTTTATAGGTTTTCTATACGCCCATAGAACAACTGGTATGTGCACATCCCAAGCATTGGAATTTGCATTACAAATCTTTGTTAAATAATTCTCAGGATTTTATTAAAGGATTCCACAATTTTGTTCATTTGAGGATGATATGGTGTACTCTTTTGATGATACATCTGGAATTCTTCAAGCAAAGTAGCAATGGTTTTATTCAAGAGGTGTGAGCCCCTATCGCTCATTAAAATTTTAAGGCATCCAAACTAAGACAAAATGTGTTCAAAAATGAACTTCGCAGTTGTAGCCATGCTACAATCCTTCATGGGTTGCACCTCAGCCCACTTGGTTAGGTATTCAGCCGTTGTGATGATGTATCTTTCTCTTGTCTTCTTTCCTAGAAGCTGAATTGGTCCCACGAAGTATATTTCCCACTTATGAAATGCATGTAATGACACTTTTAGGTTTAGAGGTAATTCATTCCTTCGTGATGACCTCCCTATTCTTTGACAAACATCACATTCCCTGCAATAATCCTTGGAATCCTTATGCATAGTTGGCCACCATAGCCTAGCTCGTAGGATCTTCTATGTAGTTTCTCTTCCTGCATAATGTCCTCTCACAACTCCTCCATGTGCTTCAGCAAGGATGCTTTGTCGTTCATAGTCTGGGACATACCTACATCGTACTTCATTTGATCCCATTTTATATAAGTGCCTTGCAATAACAAAAAATTCAGCTACCTTGACCACTAATTAGTTCTTATGTTTCATTTTATACCCTTCAGGACCTGTACCTGTAGACAAGAAATGGATTATATTTGCTAAGTGTTCATTTTTGACACACACAATAAAGAGTTGTGCATCAGGCAGTCCTTCCTCTAAATTTGTAGGTTCGTCACCATTCTTGATCTATGAGAGGTGATCTAGTCCAGTGTTTAATCATCCTTGTTTCACAACTACTTCAAATTCATATTCCTGAAAGAGAAGAAACCGTCTACAAATTCCCCCCCCCCCCTTCTCCCACCCCCGCCCCCAACACAGGCTTGTTGACCAGGTACTTCAAAGTGGAATGGTTTGTGTACATTTTGAAGTGTGCACCCAACAAATAGTGCCTGAACTTTTGGAGTGCATACACCATTGCCAATCCTTCGTGCTCCGTAGTTGAATAATTCTTCTCTGCCTTCGACAACTTCCTACTCGCAAATGCTATTAGGTGGTCAATATCACCTACACCTGGTTGGGTTAGCACAGCTCCTAATGCTATGCAAGATGCATCTACATGTACGTGGAATTCCTTCTTCTAGTCAGGGAACACTAGAATAGGTGTCGTGACCATTTTTTCCTTCAATACATCCAAACTCTTCTGGCAATCATCATCCCAGCAAAACGTCGCATCCTTCTTCAGTAATCTCTCCATGGGCATAGTGATCTATGCATATGCTTTGATAAAATTCCTATAATATCTTGTATGGCCCAATGTCGCACGTAGCTATTTGACATTCTTTGGAGGCTCCAAATTAATAATCACTACAATTTTGGTAGGGTCTACCATCAACCCCTGCTTACAGACAACATGGCCCAAGAGTATCCCATAAGGTATGTAGAATATGCACTTCTTCAGATTAAGGGATATCTAATACTTTCAACAAGTATCCAACATGAGGCACAAACTTGCAACATGCTTCTTTACTAATCCGAACACTATCCAATCATCAAAGTACACCTCCAAAAACTTATGAATAAACTCTTTGAAAGTTGTGACTACCACCCTAGAAAAGATTGCAGGGGCATTCTTAAGTCCAAAAGGCATGACTGTATACTGGAAACAACCCCATTATATAGTGAAGGTAGTCTTACTCCAATCCTCTAGCACAATTTTGATCTGATGATACCCTGAGAACCCATCGGTAAACGAATAAGCTTCCTAACCTCCAACATTTCCTAATACCTCATCTATGAATGGTGTAGGGAATGGATCATGGACACAAGCATCATTCAACTTTCTTAAGTGTACGGGGATCCAAAATTTTCCATTCATCTTCTTTTCCTGAACCACCATAGGGCTAACCCAGTCTGATTCCTCAACAGGCTCAATAATCCCAACTGCAAGCATCTTATCTAATTCTTCGCACACTTTTTCCTTGTACTTAGGATTCAACCGGTATGGGTGTTGCTTCACTGGCTTCGCATCTAGCTTTAGAGTGATCTTCATGACACCCAGATCACCTACTATCCCTTTCAGATCAAAGAACTTTGTGGGAAACAAGTCCTAATACTCGTAATAACTCTGTGACTTTGTCCATTATGTCCTCATCCCAGTAATCACTTATATTTGTGAACTTCAGTTGCACATCCGATCCAATATTCACCTGCTTAGTTTTCAAGGGCTTTGAGATGTCAGGGATTTTTGCCTTAGGCCCCGTGACTTCACGCTATCCTTCTGACTCAAGAATACTGATGTTCCTAGGATATTCCTCACCTTCCTTTGTGGTCACATTGTAGCATTCCAGAGCATGGCATAGTTGCGTGCTCCTATCTAATTGTACCCATGCGACAGGCTCTTCGGTCATTCTGAATATTGCATCTTTGATCTCTTGTAATGCTTCGTCAATACACTCAAATCCATCCTCAAAACTGAAAGTTAACAGAAAAATTTCCTTTAGAACATCCCATTCTATGATTCCATGTCACAGCTCTGTTTCTAGATACCAGTTCATCGGAATAGTATCCAAAGTGTGGCAGAATATATGAACCCATTCTGGTTGTGGTTCCTCTCCCCATGCCTTCATCCATTGAGCCAGATGCTCACGCGGATCATCCTTTCCTGTATACTTCTCTGTAATGCAGGTATTGGCATACCCAAACCATAGCTTCATCATCCGTCGATATTCCTTCCAGTCTGCAAAGTTGTTCTTATGTGTGCCCCACCATCTGGCAGGCGTAGCTCTCAGCACGATGTCTAATTCTTGGAACCGATGTTCCTCTGGTACATCCCTTTCAAATTTATCCAAAAATAAATTGACATCTTGTAAACCATCATAATATGGTAAGTTGATTACCTTAGTGATTATACATCAGAGTGACTTAGTGAGACTGTTGCATTGTAGCGACAACACCTCATGCAATCTGTTCTGCCAGTGCTTAAGCTCCTCATTTGAATATGAATTACTAAAGTTGTCCTTCTCCCAACCCCATTATTGGGAACAGGTCCCCTGGGGGTCAATTTTGGGTTAAACACCCAAGTTTTGGGGCAGAAGACCCGAATTTTGTGTAAAGAAATGTAAAGTCTCCGCATTTTGTGGTCGCAGAGCGCGAAAGATATCTAAAGTTAAAAGGGTTTTCTGCCCTTTGTTTAGATAAGTTGTGTCGGTTTTGAGATCTACCCATCATCCGCGAACCATGGGATTGTATAAAAAGGAGGAAAGTAAGTAAGTGGTGTAGAATTTCTCACTGTAGATCACCTGATAATGCAATATACTAAAGAAAAATACTTGATCTACTTCTACACACAAACTTGCGAAATCTTAATTGATTTTGAGCATGATCAAATAGAACACATATAACAGAGAATGAGAAAGCAATCACACATGAACATAGAAGCATACTCTGGGAAAGCCTCAGCTAAAAACCCTGATCTCTGTATTATCATACAAGTGGAAATATGTTTGGATTACACACAGCTTTAGCTCACAAGCTATCCAACTCTTAGTACAATCCCTCAATTTAGCTCATAGACTGAATAGACACAACATATGCCTTCCTCCAATCCTCCAAGCCTCCTATTTCCTTACGCAGTTTCTCCTGGGGTCTAATGTTGCCACCTTTGTGAATTCCCACATCACACACATCAAAACTTAGAAATAACTGCGTAATCCTCCAAGGAATGAATTCCTTCTGCATGCAAGAGATATCCTCAATGGAATATTCCTGAAACTGATAGTACATCGTCCCATCATCTGATCTCAACTGGGTCTCTGACTGAACTGACATGCATGAGTTATTTAAGAGAGAATATTCAGTTATCTGAAGTGCAGTAGTTACATGCATGCATGCATTAACTAACTGAACTCACAATCAGTTCAACAAACTATTGGAACTAATCTAACTAGACTTAACTCAGTTAACTGAGCTAACTAATTACAACTTAAAGTACAACCCATCCTGATCTCCTTAATCAAGGGATAACTTCCTCAATCAAAGGGGAAACTGTTGCATGTGTTCACATAGACTTCATGTTTGATTTTCTACAACTAATTAACTCAAGATGAATTAATTAATTATTTTACAAACAACTTCTAAGATCAAATTCGAATTTTAATTCTCAATTTTAGTTCAGGGACTAACTAAAATTAGAATGTATCCCGAAATGTTATTTATAGCAGTGATATTTTTAGCACTTCTATTTTTAGCATTTCTTGTTTCTATTTTCAACACTTCCTCTCAACAAGAAAGGTATTATTAGTCACCCCAATGCTATCTTTGTGGAACTCGAACTTGCATTTTGACAATGCCTTAGTCAAAATATATGCATCCTGTTCCTCGGTCGAAACATACAGCAACAACATGATCCTCTTCACCACACAGTCTTGAAGATGATGATATCAGATATCTATGTGCCTGGACTTGTCTTGAAATACTAGATTCTTAGAGAGTTTGATACAACTTTGATTATCGCAATAGATCACAGTTGGATCCATCCTCTGACCAAACAATCCCAATATAATCTTCCACATCCAAATGGCCTCACATGCTGCCTAATTGGCAGCCATGTATTCAGCCTTTGCTGAGCTAAGTGCAACTAACCTCTATTTCCTATTGTACCAGGAAACTGCAGCTGAACCAAGGTTGAAGATTCCTCTAGAAGTGCTCTTCCGTTCCAATGGAATCTCTACCCAATCTGCATCTATGAAGCCCTGAAGCTTCACTCCCCCTGTCCATCTGTACCACAATCCATACTGAGATGTGCCTCTGAGGTATCTCAGCACATGCTTCGCTGCCTTCCAAAATAGCTTGGTACGCTGAACCATAGCTTAACTCAGCTGGTTCACCGTAATGCACAAATCTGGTCATGTGTTCACTAGATACATTAATGAGCCCACAAGCTGCTGATAAACAGTAGTGTTTCTGGGAAAAATAGTATTCCTAAGGAATTCTAGCCCTTTAGGTTTGAAAGCTACCCTAGAAAAAACAGTTTAAAGCAATTCAACGATTTCTTCTATGTGTAATAGATAAGAGAAAGATAATGGAACCAACTTGGAACTTTCGCTTAATCCCTTGCTTGAACTCTCTCCCCTTTGACTGAGCCTACAACTCCTCCCCATACTTAACACACTTGGAGAGTACCTCCACAAGTACAACAATAAAGAACCATCAAAGCATCATGATTTATTACAACATAAACATTACAGAATCAGATATATAATGAAAAAATGATAGCATTCACAATTGCATAATCATATGGAAGAAAACTTGAAGAACTTTATTAATAGAAGGGAGAATTACAACCCAGTTGTCTGATCCAGCATCATCCTCCCAGCTTCAATCCTTCTTGACCTCATGAAATAACAAGATCACTCCAACAATACAATGCTCCTTCCTCAATTACAAACTATCAGCACTTCCTTGCAATTCACAATATTCCAGCCTCTGGATCTCTTGAATTGGAGATCCATTTATAGATGTGTGCAAGGGTGTGAGTCATCCATGGGGTTTGATTAGTTTCATTCCACTTGTTACAATTGGTTCCGCTTGGAGATTTCTTAGATCCCTTATTCATCCTAGGGAAAATTCAGAGAGGCAAGTGGCATAGGAGAAGTTTCTAAAAGATTACATGAGCAACCACCTAGCAAACTGTCTCGGACATTTGTCCATCCTCACCCATTGCACCCTATAGAAGGCCTAATTAGTATGCATCGCACCCTGGCAGTGTACCACTTAGTATGCATCGCACTTTGCCAGTGGAGCAGTCAGTATGGTTTAATTTAGGCCATTTCTGGATGGTTTCTCAGGTGGAACTTTTGGGGAATGATGTATTCAGATGACTATGTTCCTTTAGGGAATGAAACAACTCTTTTAGGGGTTGATGATCCCTAGTTTATCGACATATAATTTTGGGGTTGATGTGCCCAAATATGTCTATAATAGTTGCCCCCTAAAGCAGGAAGTCGTAAATATCGATGTTGGGTGAAATGCTTTATCATGAGGATCCGAAGTTTCGAACTGGAAGGTGACCTGCATAAGTTATAATACAATTTATCATCATAATATAATTTTCATGATCTAGTTGAGGGAGGCATTCCCATGCTTAGCTTTATAAATTCATTTCATGTACATAGATGAGATGGTCGTCTACATATACAGATTGGTGATTCTTCAGACATAGAGTCATCATCCATGGTCAGGATGACCATCTGTGTAGAGCCTTTGTACATTTGATGTTTTTTATGTCCCTGAATATATTGCAGCCCGGATGGATGAAACTAGATCTGGGGTCTTCAAACTCGTTCAATCTTCGCTTGATGTACAAGTCAATCCATATGAAGAGATGTTTTGAAGTCGAACATGGAAAGACATCGCCTGATTACCAACCAATGATGTAAGCTATTAACAGACACGAGAGGAATCACCGATAATGATAATGACCCTCAAGGTACTATAGTACAATTCATGTGGTTTGAATATATGATCCGATGTCGAACACCACGCAAAATCTTTCGGTCGAAGGCCATTGATGTCAACCTATCGCCGGAAGTGAGAAACTTGCCATTGATGTATGCAAGCTTCAAAGCACTGAAATGTTTGTTTCTAATTCAAATTCTTGGATAATGAGCTGATGTCGACAAGAAGTGACTCATTGTAGGAGGGCCTTGATGTATCCTACATCTATGACGCAAAATGAAGCAAATGATTTCTGGAGGTGAAAATGAACTGACAACACAAGGTTCAAGAATGGTGGTCATGAAAAAAAATGAAGGTTGGAGGTATTGCAGTGGATGAGACATTAACTGGATGGTGGTTTCTCAACTGAATGACTTCTCTTGAACATGTCGGTGATACTAAGATGAATTGGTAGTGTTAATCCCAAAAGATGGATGGTATGAAAGATCAATGGTGAGATGACTGGTGAATGGAATAACCCAACCCAACTTAATAACATTGATGAAGTGAAAGTGTCATGTTCAAGAGCGACTTGCTACCATAAATTATTCAAGTTTTCTTCCCCTTTTTCCTCAATCATTCCTGACCAGTACCTATTTATTTTTTTCAAGCTTGAGGAGGATAACATGTGCTTGTTCTATAATTCACCCTTTGGGCAAACTTGTCGCTATTTAATGTTTTAATGAGTCTAGCGACAACGAAACTCGATCTCGTCTAAATGGACAAGTTTGTCGCTATTGTTTTAACGAGTTTAGCGATAATTATAACTCGGTCCTTTTCATGTTTAGAGAGTTTGAAAAGGGACGAAAAGAAAACTCCACCGGTTCTTTTTTGTAAAATAATCCCTCAGGTCCGAAAAAAGGATAAAATAATACAGGAGGGATGACATTTCCAATCACTTTAACGAGCTAAAAAGGCTAAGTGCTCAACAATCTTTTCATGTTTAACGAGTCTGAAAAGAGTTTAAAGAGGACTCTATTTTGAGGAACAAGTGGTGTCTAGGGTAGCAATTGGTTCCAGTGATTTTGGAACTTCTCAAAACATGTTGATTTCTATGAAGAGGTTGGCTAATAAGACCACTCATCACAATTGTTCCTCAAAAAGTGTAAAACAACCAAGTGAAAGCGTATGATCGGCCAAAGGGATGGCGTGATGGGATGTACACGACCAAGGTTCAAAAGGCTGATAGAATGGCAATCACAAAGGTTAATTACTTGTAAATGGTTTCATTTTTTGACAAGCTTAAACCATGGGGAACTATGCTTGGATTCGGTTTCATTTTTACACAAGCTTGAAATGAACAAACTATGCTTGGCTTCAGTTTCATTTTTACACAAGTTCAAAATGAAAAACTATGCTTGAAAATAGGTTTGCATGCCCACAACATGATGAAAGGGAGAGTCTCCTGTAACTAGATGTAAGTCACCTCACTGAGGTAGGACGGTTATCCACCACCTCTTTGGCTTCATCTAGAATAGACAAAGGTGGATGGTGTGATAGACAAATCATTTAACACCTCTTTGGCTTCGTCCAAAATAGAAAAAGGTGAATGCTGTGATAGACCAATCACTTAACACCTCTTTGGCTTTGTCCAGAATAGAAAAAGGTGAATGGTGTGATAAACCAATCACATAACCTATAGGGAAACTTATTTAACACCTCTTTGGCTTCGTCCAAAATAGACAAAGGTGAATGGTGTGATAGACCAATCACATAACATACAGGGAAACTTATCTTTACAACTAGGTGTATGCCCCCCAAGCTTCATTACAATCATCAGGCTACTCATGGCTATCAGGTGGATGGAATGAAGGTTCAAGTGATACCGTTGATGCAAATGGACCGTTTAGGGATGATGATTGACTTGGAGCTATGTTTGGACTGAGAAATGAAAGTTGGTCAATGGTGACGATCTTGCCTTCATGCGGGAAATGCATCACTCGGAAGAGTGTTGAAACAATAGCTTCCATGTTATAAACATAGTCAAGCCCAAGAAGTAAATTGTAATCTAACAACCTTGGGACTACCTTCACGTTTAGATGAATGGTTTTCTTTCCCAAAGTAATAGGTAACTTAGGAAGGATCCCTAACGGTCGACTGGTTCCTTTGTTAAATCCTAACAGTTTCCGTGTAACAGGCATAAGTGGTGGTGAACCAAGTGCTTTCCAAGCAGTTGAGGAAATGATACTCACTAATGCACCTTCATCTATAATAGTGCTAGACATGAACATTTTACAAACTTGTACTATGATTCGGAAGGGTACATAAGAAGGAAGGCAGGATCTTGCCAGTCGGTTCCAATCAAAGGAAGTGACTAGACTACTTGGAGGGGGTACCGAAGAAATGGGAGAACTAACCCCCTGAGTTATGAGAACTGGAGGTTTTTCTTCCTATCTTGGAAGAAGAGGTGGATTGCCCCCAACTTCATTAGAATCTGAAGTAACAAAAAGAACTTGAATGGTATCTTTTTCACTCTCTTCGGGAAAGGTACGATTAGTTGAAGGTGAAATTGGGTCAATCGTTACTTCGACCTGTTGATTTTGGTCGGGTATAGACTCATAAGATTCACTTTCAGAGAGAGTGGTTTCGACTGACGGTTGATTTAAGTCAGTCGGTTTTTCAACTAGTGAAGGACTTGGGGAGAGTTTCTTGTAACCAGATGGGAGTCGCTGCAGTGAAGCAGGACGGTTATCCAACACTCTTTTGGCTTCATCCAAAAAAGGACAAAGGTGAAGGGAATGATTACCTTCACATAACCTACATGGAATTTTGACCTTTCCCTTTTGTCCATGAACTTTTCTGTCACTAGTTGAAGATGTGTTACCAACATGATCTCCAGAGGTTGATGACAAGGGGTGGTGTGAACGGGAAGACCATTCTTTCAAGATCCAAGAAAAGTAAGGACAATCTCGATGAAAATGGTCTCCCATGCAGATTATGCATGGATATTTGGCTTTGGCAAGTTTAATTGGTGGATTTTCATTAGATGATGCATTCAAAGCAACGGCTGCTTGGTTGCCCCTTTGCTGAATTGGCTTCTTCTTCTTCTCCTTCCCTTTCTTCTTCTTCTCAGCCACCTGGTTACTAGTATCACTACTTTCACTAAGTGAAGAGGAAGAAGGGGAGGGAGAAAAAAACGAGGAAGAAGGCGAAGGGTCAACTTTAGGATCAACCGGAGATTGATTTTGTTTAGTTGAAGGTGTACCCCCATTTTGAACCAAAGAGGTTGAAAATAGCCATACTGGTAGGCCAATGGTAACTCCAGGAAGGGATAGTGTAGCCATATAAGGAGCACCAATATTTCCGAGGGAAGGAAAAGGACTAGGATTCCCTTCAAAAGGGATTCCTTGATTGGTCGACTCCAGATTTGTCTCCATTTATCTCAACCCAAGATCAACTAAGGAACAGGGATGTTATTCCGAATTCAATTAATTTTAATGACGCTTTGACACAACTTCACTTTTTCAGTTTTTAAGAGTCGAGAAAAATCTAAAGATGACTCTAGTAAAAAAGGACCTTTTCTTTTAAAGAGTCAAAAAGGAACGAAAGTGACTACCTTGGAAAATATAGACAGAGGGATTACCAAACCAATTGCAAAACTACAATATACACCTTGGTGATAAATTAAAGAGAAATTACCAAGGACTTATGTATGACAGTCAATCTTCCTGAATGCTGTGTTCAGTGCATTGTGATCAATAAGGCGGCAAACTCAACGTCCTATGGATAAAGGATATAAGCCTATTGTGGTCTCCTAATATATACGCGATGGTATGGGGAGTACAAGTCTGTGTTAGCACTTGTCGTATCAAGGAGGAGGAATCACCCAACCTTCAATGAAAATGATAGCCACTAGTTTTAATGATGCTGGAACACGTCTCTAGCCTAGACCTCTAGATATGTTGTGTTAAGTTCCAAAGCGTTGTTAGGTTCATTGAAATTTATTTCAAAGTTGATCTTTTTTAGAGTTTTCCTTTCAATGGTTCACCGCGTGATGATGATTTGAAATTCCTAAAATGCAATCTACAATGATAAACAATCTTTGTTTACTTTGAGCAATGAAAATCCTAGCTACTAGGGAAAGAAAATTACAGTGCTTTTAAAAAAAGAGCAAAGAGCAAGTGCATTTCCCTAAATCATATTTTTGCACACAAATATAAAAATGCTAAATGAAAATGCATGTATTTGTTTTCGTTCTCCTTAATGTGAAAAATGCCAAAAAGGAAAACTAAATGCAGCAAAGATTTGAAATATTTCACTCAAAATGAAATTTTCGACAATTTCTTGTTCAAAAGAGAAAGGAAGAATCAACAACACTTTTCAACTTTGAATTAAAAAAATGCTTTTGACACTTTGAATATAAACAAATCAAACCAAAAACATGAAGAAAATTTCAATCGATTATCAAGGGAAGGAAGAATTCATGACACTTCTCTTTTCGACACAAAACGACAATTACGACACTTTTGTATCAAAGCGACAAATCGATTTAAACAATTTTTTGACAAGGGATTGTAAATGATGAACAAACACACAAAAAACATTCACTAATCCTAATGTAATTGAGGCTGATCTATGTGATGCAAGTAGGCTTCAGTAAGGAGGCACTGTTCATGTGCAGCAAAACAATTAAACAAAACTGAAAACAAGGTCAAAAAACCCTCAATTTCTAGAATGGAAAAAGAGTTCAGTCAGTCATCACACCTGGGCTTCATAGAAACAGAGATGCATCACACTTACTACACTCGGGAGGTGCGATGCATACTGAGTTATAGTGGAAGACAGTGTGATGGTCTAGGGAGCGCAACTGAAATGGGTTTTGGCTCAGATGTGCAGCTGTTTTCAATGAGTTAAGCTGAGCTTTGATGAACAATAAAGAGAAAAGTATGAAGGAATGTCTTGGGAGGTTACTGAGCTACCAAAAGGGCATCTAGATGTGCTTGTAAGTCAAATGTTTAATTCATAAACTAAACCAGAGATTGACTGAAGTAGCATTCATCTACTATGCAATTGCAGAGCAAGAGCAGTTCGAAGGCTACCTGGTTGACTTCAGGCTCTGTCTATAGTTTATAAAACAAACAATAACAACAAACAAACATCTGTTCTTCCCTAGCGGAGTCGCCAATTTGTTTATGGGAAAACTAGTATTCCTAAGGAATGCTAGCCCTCTAGGTTTGGCAGCTACCCTAGAAACAATAGTTTAAAGCAATTCAATGATTTCTTCTATGTGTAATAGATAAGAGAAAGATAATGGAACCAACCTGGAACTTCTGCTTAATCCCTTGCTTGATCTCTCTCCCCTTTGACAGAGCTTGCAACTCCTCCCTGTACTTAACACGCTTGGAGAGTACCTGCACAAGTACAGCAACAAAGAATCGTCAAAGCATCGTGATCTATTACAACATAAACATTACAGAATCAGATATATAATGAACAAATGATAGCATTCACAAATGATAACATTCACAATTGCACAATCATATGGAAGAAAACTTGAAGAACTTTATTAATAGAAGGGAGAATTACAACCCAGTTGTCTAATCTAGCATCATCCTCCCAGCTTCAATCCTTCTTCACCTCATGAAATAGCAAGATCACTCCAACAATACAATGCTCCTTCCTCAATTACAAACTATTAGCACTTCCTTGCAATTCACAATATTCCATCCTCTGGATCCCTTGAATTGGAGATCCACTTATAGATGTGTGCAAGGGTGTGAGTCTTCCATGGGGTTTGACTAGTGTCATTCCACTTGTTACAATTGGTTCCACTTGGAGATTTCTTAGATCCCTTATTCATCCTAGGGCGAATTCAGAGAGGCAAGTGGCACAGGAGAAGTTTCTAAAAGATTCCATGAGAAACCACCTAGAAAATTGTCTCAAACATTTGTCCATCCTCGCCCATCGCACCCTATAGAAGGCCTAATTAGTGTGCATTGCACCCTGGCAGTGTACCACTCAGTATGCATCGCACTTTGCCAGTGGAGCAGTCAGTATGGTTTAATTTAGGCCATTTCTGGATGGTTTCTCGGGTGGAACTTTTGGGGAATGATGCATTCAGATCACTATGTTCCTTTAGGGCATGAAACAACTCTTTTAGGGGTTTATGAGCCCTAGTTTATCGACATATAAGTTTGGGTTTGATGTGTCCAAATATGTCTATAACAAGTAGCAACTACTACCTCACCTGAAGTAGCATCCTCCTTCCTCCAGTTACCAGCTAGAGGAGTCTGCATGAGCTTGCACTTTTCCATGTGGAATCACTTGAGTATCTCATTGGCATACTTGCCTTGAGACAAAAATACTTCCCCATCTTTCTGCCACACTTCCATTCCTAGAAAGTAGTGCATAATACCCATGTCTTTCATCTTGAACTCTCTTGCAAGGTCCTCCTTGCAAGACTTGATCAACTGATCATCACTTGTCAAAATCAGATCATCCACATAAAGAACAATGATCAATGGCTTACCTTCTACCATGATGTGGTAAAGGTTCATATCTGCTTCACTCTTGGTGAAGCCCAACCTGGTGAAATAGTTGTCGATCCTGGTGTACCAAGGACGAGGTGCTTGCTTTAGCCCGTACAAATCCCTATTGAGTCAGCACACATGTGACTCACAACGAAGGTCTCAAAACCTTTCGGCTGCTCAGTGTACACCTCTTCCTCGATCTTCCCATTGAAGAATGCAGTCTTCACATCCATCTGATGAATCTTCCAACCCATCTGAGCTGATAGTGCCAACATCAATCTGATAGGTGAGTACCTTGCTACAGGAGAAAAAGTCTCATCGTATTTGATCCCCTCGACCTGTGAGAAACCACGGGCAACAAACCTTGCCTTATGTTTCTCAACACTGCCATCAGCTGCCTGCTTTACGTTGTAAAGCCACCGGGAACTTACCACTGACTTGTCCTGAGGTCTTTGGACAACATCCCAAACATAGTTCCGAACTATGGAGTCGTACTCCTCCACCATAGCATCAACCCAAATTGGTTGCTTCACTACTTCCTCGAATGAAGAAGGTTCAGACTTTACACACTCCCTAACCAGGACCATGTAACTAGTGTACCGCTCAGGTGACCTCGTTTGTCTGCATTGAGAATATGGTTGTCACAAATTCTCTCGCACATCCAGCATCAACCTGTCAGCTTCCCTTGAGCATTTTTGCCCATCTCTGGAATACTCTGCATGAGTGGATGTCTCCACTCCTGGATCCTCTGCATGCGGCTGCTCTACATCAGTATGAGGCTCCTCCTCCTTAGTAACTAACAGTTCCTCCTTTGCATGCAACTTGAGCTCCCTCTCAAGTAATACTCGCATGGCTTTCTGCTCGTCGAACTTCAGATCTATGCATACCACTATCCTTTGACTGGTAGGCAGGAACACCCGATAGTTGTGGGGTGTATCAGTGTACCCCACAAGTATCCCCAACTCAGATATTGGATCTAGCTTCTTGCGGGCATCTTTGGTCACATGGAAATAAATCGATGATCCAAAGATCCTGAAGTGACTCACATCTGGTCACTTCCTGGAAAAGGCTTCCATTGGTGTCTTCATCCCCAACATACGGTGCGGGCTTCTGTTCTACACGTATACTGTTGTATTGCATGCCTCAGCCCACAAATGAAGTGGTAGGCTTGGCCATGCAACATCGCTCGAGCTGCTCCCATAATCGATCTATTCTTCCTTTCGGCCACCCCATTCTGCTGTGGGTTATGGGGTGTCGTCAACTCCCATTTAATTCCTTTTACTGTGCAGAAGTCCTTAAACTGTTGGGAGACATACTCTCCACCATTGTCACTATGCAAGGCCCTTAATTTCTTTCCAGATTCTCTCTCTGCCAAGGCTTTAAACTCACAAAACCTTGAGAAGGTTTGATCCTTCTTCTGCATAAAGTAGATCCAACATCTACGAGAAAAATCATCAATAAAAATAACATAGTACCTTTTTTTAGCGGTGGAGGCTGTAGAGAATGGTCCACACACATTTGTGTGAACTCGCTCCAGGATTTCCCTAGCTCTACTGTCTCGATCCCAAAAGGAAGATTTTGCATACTTACCCAAGGTACAACCTTTGCATGTATCTATCTGCTCCAGTTTTCCCTTGAGAAGTCCGGTAGAAATCTGCTGCATGATCTTCAAGGTCCCATGGTGCAAGTGGCCCAATATTATATACCATAGCTCACCACCATCTTGGCTGTGCACCAACTTTGCTTTGGAACTCAATGCAACATAGTCGTCTACCTCCAGCTTGTAGAGATTCTTAACTCAAATCCCAATCTTCTTGGTCTGTCCAGTGCTGATATGCCTCGGGAATACCTTTCCTTTACTAAAGACTACATCATAGCCTTTATCTTCCAGCATAGCGACAGACACAAGATTCTTCTTCAGACCCAGCACATACTTTACATTAGTCAGGGTGAGAGGAGCTCCATGCTCCCTCTAAAACACAACCGTACCTTCGCCTGAAACATTGTACTTTCCATCATCTCCCATCTTGATCCGCATCTAGAGATCCTTCTCCTCCAACGTACTGAAAAGATTCTTGTCGCCAGTCATGTGGAATGAAGCTCCACTATCTAGGTACCAAACACATCCCACCATCGATGAAACCATACATGCGATGAGGGAGAAATCCAATTCGAATTGTGAGGCCAGTGCCTCACCATCTCATCCCTTTGAGGATCCCTTCTTGGATTTCTTCTATGGAATTTTTTTAGCATAATGGCCCACCTCATGACAATGAAAGCATCTCACTTTCGATTTGTCAATCTTCTTCCCACCATGGGAAGAACTGGATTTGGAATGGGACGCCTTCCCTTTCCCTTTCCTCGCCTTACTCGCTAAGGCTATATTTTCTTCATCATCTTGCTTTGATGAAGATCCATCTCTGGTGCTTATTCTTATCTCCCCTTGCATCAGATCCGACCAAAGTCATTCCCAATCTGGCAGTTCCTCTCTTCCATTTACCGAGTCTTGGTAGCTATGCCAGCTCTTAGGAAGACCAAGGAGAGCAAGGCTTACCATGTCATCATCGGCTGTCGTGATCCCTACACTTCCAAGCTCATCCCTGCAAGTGGTGAGCTTGTTCGGATATGTAGAAATCGTGTCTCCCTTTTCACACTTGATTTTCCGAATCTTGTCTTTCAGCACCAGCTTCCTCTGATCGCTATTGTTTTGATATAGATCCTTCAATGTTTTCCACATTGAAAACAGTGTCTCCTTCCCATGGAGGCTCGAAACATTGTGGTCTCGAACTCCCTCCTTGAGGATTCTCCTCGCTCTAGCCACACATTTCTTCCATTCCACCAATTATTGGGCATTAGCTGCTGCTGGCTTGGGGACTTCTTAATCAATGAAGTCCTTTAGACCGTTGTCCTCTAATACCACTTCCATGCGATCCTTCCAAGCTATATAATTCGAGTTTCCATCAAAGGCACACTCAAGTCTCAAACCATTGAACGCCATTGGTGAAATTTGAGATGTGATAAGAATTTGAATTCTATAATTAGGAACTTCAAACTTGGAACTTCTCCCTTCTTTGTATAATTTTCTTCTCTTTGATCACCTTTTCTCTAATACCATGTAGAATTTCTCACTGTAGATCACCTGATAATGCAATATATTAAAGAAAAATACTTGATCTACTTCTACAAACAAACTTGGGGAAGCTTAATCGATTTTGAGAAAGATCAAATAGAACACATATAACAAATAATGAGAAAGCAATCACACATGAAAATAGAGGAATACTCTGGGAAAGCCTCAGCTAAAAACCCCAATCTCTGTATTATCATACAAGTGGAAATATGTCGGGATTACACACAGCTTTAGCTCACAAGCTATCAAGCTCTCAGTACAATCCCTCAATTCAACTCATAGACTGAATAGACACAACGTATGCCTTCCTCCAATCCTCCAAGCCTCCTATTTCCTTGAGTAGTTTCTCTTGGGGTCCAATGCTGCCATCTGTGTGAATTCCCACATCACACACTCATCAAAACTCAGAAATAACTAGGCAATCCTCCAAGGAATGAATTCCTTCTGCATGCAAGAGATATCCTCAATGGAATATTCTTGCAACTAATAGTACATTGTCCCATCATCTGATCTCAAATGAGTCTCTGACTGAACTGACATGCATGAGTTATTTATGAGATAATATTCAGTTATCTAAAGTGCAGTAGTTACATGCATGCATGCATTAGCTAACTGAACTCACAATCAGTTCAAAAAATTGTTGGGACTAATCTAACTGGACTTAACTCAGTTAATTGAGCTAACTAATTACAACTCAAAGTACTGATCATCCTGATCTCCTTAATCAAGGGATAACTTCCTCAATCAAAGGGGAAACTATTTCATGTGTTCACATAGACTTCATGTTTGATTTTCTACAACTAATTAACTCAAGATGAATTAATTAATTATTTTACAAACAATTGCTAAGATCAAATTCAAATTTTAATTCTCAATTTTAGTTCAAGGACTAACTAAAATTGGAATGTATCCCGAAATGCTATATATAGCAGTGCTATTTTTAGCATTTATTGTTGCTATTTTCAACAAGTGGGGGGAGGAGTCATTGGGAAGTTTTGGGAGAGCTAAGAGCAAGAGTCTTAGCGTAGGAAAAGGCTCTACAACTGAGTGCATAGAGGCCTAGGGTGGAAGTCCGAAGCTGAGTGTGCAGACCCTTGAAACTGTGTGCACAGGGAGGATAGAGTCTATACTGGGAACTTGAATCATAAATAACGATAAGTATTCTTGAATCACTGCATGTTTTGTCTCTAATTATTGCATGCGATAATGATATGTTAAGTTCTGGGTTTACATTATAATGTCAAATTGATGCGTGAATGTATCTATTTCTATCTGTTATTTGAACGCAAGTAATAATGTATGTTTATGCGAGGGTAATCTTAATTGCATGATAAAGATTGGATAACCACTAAGTTAATTAGGGAATGGGATAGTAACATAGTCACAGGGGCGCATAAGTGCCTGAATAATTGTTTAAGGTTGCACGAAGGACAGTTGGATACCCTCGCGGAGGTTCTAAAAGACAGAAGAGGAAATACATCGATAAGCCCTTATCAATCTGTGCAAAGGCAGGGATTAAGATAGAAAACTGACATCACAACCATCTCAAGGTGCGGAAACTTGGTTCTTGCATCCCCCCATATTGCTTCGGGTGAGACTTCAGTCTGTGCTCTGTGGACTGACGTCGAAAGAGCTAGTAGTGTAGAGATTTTCTTGGCTGCCTAATGTTGAACCTAGGTCAGGGTCCATCAAGCCAACAAATGGTTCCATTGCCAGAACTGGATCTGCATAATGGGATGTGTGATGTCATATCACTGGAATCCAACTAACAAAGAGATCGAAACCTTGTTGGATAGAAAGTTCCACGAATTCACGGCGCAAGAAAACAAGAATCCACAATTAACGAAAGAACAGTGGTTGGATAGATACTTGTACATAGAAATACATGAAATCTTCTTCTGTTCCTTCATGGTTTAGTTATACGAGTGGATCGCGAAGTTGGCAGATGACCAAAGAAGGTTGAGGCTTGACAATCCGATTATTTGGACACCAAATTTAGTAAGGAGATTGGAAGCTTCTGAAGATAAGATCATGTGCGTTGTTGACCATTGGCTCAACCGCATCATAGGAGGATTTGTTGTTGATCTAAAGATGATCCGAGGTTGTCATTGATGTCAACCCAAGCAACACCAGGGGCTATGCTGATCTTGCAAGGGAATTTTTACTTGACAACTTACTCTATTTTGAGTCAAGGCTCTTCTATATAGATTCTACTCGTCGAGATGTTTCTGTTGATATATGGCATGCGAATTAATTCTTCACGGTTTGAGAGATATTCATGTTTGAAGTTAGTAACCCAAGTTAGTGGGCTAAAACCCTATGGGGTTGTGGCATGGAACTTATAATTGGTTTTTGTCATTGAATAGTCATTAATAAATAATTTTTCAAGCTCCTAAAATTCATCCAGCATTCTCTATAGAAGCCCCTCTCAACTCTATAAAAAGAAATCTCATATATCCTTCAAATGTAGTGATCGTGGAATTTTCTCTATAACTTCATTTCTGCGAAGTCGTAGATTCTAAAATTAAAAGTCATTTGATTCACAATCTTGTTGAATGTCGTGACCAAATTTCAAATCTTTGTTCGCTATATTTTCGGAGATATGATCTGTGGAATTTAGGGTTTTTGGAGGTTGGAAAATTTCATCTCAAAGAAGTGACCTTGGGAAAATTGTCATAACTCTCTCTCTGAGAAGAGGATTAGAATTCTGTAAAAAGTAGTTGATAGTGCAAGGATTGTAGTTTTTTGTATATCAATTTCAGAGCCAAAGGAGGAAACAGTGACATGTGGCACGTCGTACAAGTTCGCTCTACTAAACTAGTCCATAATTAGGTCATTGTGAGAGATTGGGCATAACTTTGTCTTGAAGAGTCCAAATCGGGTCAGACCTATGGCATTGGAAAGAAGACTTAGAGGGCTTCTATAGGACTAAAGATAACATTTTGGGGATATGAAATCGCAAAGATACATCAGATTAAATATCATGCTCCTAGAAGGCAAGAAAAACTAGATCAAGTGTTGTCAAGGGGTGCAAAGGACCAGACTTTCTAGGGTAGAAAAGAGCAAGGTGCAGCAAAATGATACAGTAGATGTAAGCTACAGGTAAGTATCTTCTATATATGCATGTTCTTCTCTTAATTTCATTAGGTTCTTTGTATTCTAATTTGTTGTTTTTGTTTAGTAGTGACATATGCTCTGTAGGATGAGGTAAGTTTTCCCATTATCATGTCATGGGTATTTCCTTGAAGACTTTTTGCAAGTATTATATCTTCATCAAGAGAAGACTCAATGCATAATATAATGTTCTAAAGAATGAGAAAGCGTAGCATGACAAGAGTAGCAATCAAGGTGCAGAACAGTAGCAAGAAGTTCACCATATGAAGTCTTCAAGTGGGCAACACTACATACAGACATTGTAAAAGTATCATTGTACAGATTCATTGTAAAAGCATCTTTGTAAAAATTGTACAAGTGTCTATATGCCAAGAGTTGAACAGGGATTGTTGGGAGGTCTAGGATCATCATTAGGTGGTTGTGTCATAGTTGTGGTTATGGTCTAGTATGTCATCTTCTTCTACATCATTCTATATCATTGTAAAGTGGACCATTTCCCTGGTACGGGAGTCCATTCTTCGTTTATTCTTGTATAGGGTGGTAGGGTGGTGCTAGGCTGGTGCATTAAGTCACCAACAAGTTCAAGATTTTGAAAAATTCACGGTGGTAGAGTGGTGCTAGGGTGAGTTGTATCTCATTGGGGGTTGGGGCATCCATTTAGTTGACTATTGAAGAATCTCGGGCGTTGGAGCGTTCATCCAGTGGGAGCTGGAGAGGAATGCTTTTCTAGATTCTAGGAAGTTGGAGCTTTCTTTTCAATTTAATTTGAAGATTAAAGAATTATTAGAAAAGCGTTTGGTGGTTTTGACACAGAGGGGGTTTTCCACCTAAAATTTTTGTGCCTCCTGTGTTCTTTTATTCACTGTTGTTACTGCATAAACATTAATGATAATTGGAGATTAACTAATGCTCTGAAAAGAGTTAAAAGTGCTAATTTCTATGGAACACTGATTCACCCCCCCCCTTCAGTATTTTCAAACAATTGGTATCAGAGCTTGGTTCCTTCAATAGCAGTTTAATAACTGGAAGGAGATCATGGAGCATACCAAGAATGGTGTACCTCTATTCAATGAAAATAATTATGCACTATGGAAAGGAAGAATGGAGGTCTATCTCTTGGCACAAGGTTACGAAGTATGGTACACTATTCAAAATGGCTTTACACCAACTACGGATGAACAAGGTAAGAATAATTTGGTAAATGATGCAAAAGCAAAGAATATTTTTATCAGTGGACTTATTGAATCTGCTTATCATAAGGTGTTGTGTTGTAAAACCACCAAAAATGTATGGGACAAGCTTGAGAATATATATGCAGGTGACTCAAATGTCAAAGAAGAAAAGCTTCAAATCTATAGAGAAAAAATTGAGCAACTCAGAATGAATGAAGATGACAACATTGTTGCATACTTCCAACGTGTTGATGAAATAACCAACACTATGGAAGTATTAGGAGAGCCTGTTGATGAGAAGACTATTATACGAAAGATTCTTAGAATGTTACCAAGAATATTCAACCCAAAGGTATCGGTCTTAGAATACAGTGAAAATCTAGACAAACTCAGCAAAGAGGAATTACACGGAGTTCTCATAGCATATGAAATGAGAATTGATGAAGAAGAGGGTACTTTGCATCTAGAAAATGTGTTCGCTACATCTAAGAAAACCAATAAGGACAAACAACCTTTAAAGGAAAAGACCTGCACCTGCAAGTGTGAAGAAAAAGAAGATAACTCATCATCTGAGTAAGACAGTGACAGTGAAGAAGAAGCCAATGAGAGAGTATTTTTTATGGCCAAGTACAATAAACAAGAGGTATCAAACAATGAAGAAGAAGGGTTGACCATAGAATAATTTTCTAAGGAGGCAATCAAGCTTATAAAAGATCTCAAGGCTGAGAAGATTCGTTCCAATACTCTTGAAGAACAAGTTCAAGGTCTCAAAATTGAAGTTGAGGAACACAAATGTATTGAAGAGTCACTTCAAAAGTAGTTGGAAGAAAGCAACCGAGAAAGGGAAGCATTAGAATCCTAAGTAGTCTCACCGCGTAAGGAAGTGAAGAAGGGAAACACTGTAAAAAACTATGCCAACAGCTCAAGGGCGTTGGAAGAACTCATCAACAATCAATGATCTTACAATGACATAACTGGCCTACGTTACAAAGATGAAGAAGAAAAAATGAAGGCAATTAAAGATGGTAAAGCTCCATTTGATGAAGGTACAAGCTCCACATCTTCGTAGGATGATTCTAAGAAGGAAGTTGATCAAAGTGAAAATCCAAAGAGGAATGTTGCAACTCCAAAGAACAAGACAAAAGCAATCAAGAACAAAGAACCAAACTACAACACCGCCTCCAAAGAAGAATGAAAAATATCTCAGGTATGTTCGTTTATTTAATGGTTATTTTTTTTATGGACATATGGCTAGGGATTGTGAAGTTTTTGATTGGTACAATCATTATCTGCAAAACATAGAAGCAAGTTTGCAGGATCGCGAGACAGGTTCCACGATGATTTTTCCAGAAGAGAATACGTGCTAGATGGGCCAAACATTGAATGTTTCAAATGCCATTACTATGGCCATAGCACTCAGGGTTGTAGATATCAGATGGAATCACCTATGGAAAACATTGAATGCTTCAAGTGTCATAACTATGGGCACATGGATTGAGATTGCAAGAAAAAGAAGGTCTGGAAAAGGAAATAGGTACATGAAGACAAAGCAGATAACAAGGTTTCAACAGTTATGCTTTCAGGATTTGTAAAAGAAAAAGGTCATGAGGAATTAGCAGTTGCTTCAGATAATGACTCAAGTCAAGATGGCTTGTTAGGTGACTCACTATTTTGAACAATATGGCTTGTTGACTCCTTAATGTTTGTAGAGGAGGAGTCTATGTAGCAGTATATGGCACAAGTCTATGATTGACAGGAAGGTAGTTTGAACAAGATGGAAGCTTCATTACAGTTTTAGGGGGAGAAAAACAGTTGAAGGATTACAGGTTACCAAGAACAAGGCAAGATTAGTCTGCAAAGGATATGAATAGATTAAAGTAATCTATTTTGAAGAAACATTTTCTCTCGTTGTCATAATGGAAGCTATCAGGATGTTTCTCGATTATGCTTGCTCAAGAAAAATCAAGATTAAATAAGGCACTATATGGTCTCAAGCAAGCTCCTAGGGCTTGGCATGATCGTCTTGATAGGTATCTACATCAACAAGGATTCAAGAAAGGAAGTGCTGACAACAATCTCTATGTAAAAGTGGATCAAGATAACCTAACGATTATCAAGGTATATGTGGATGATATAATATTTGGAAGCAATGATGACAGATTAAGTATAGAATTTGCCACAAAAATGAAAAGTGAGTTTGAAATGTCTATGCTTGGTGAGCTGACATACTTTTTGGGGATTCAGATTTCCCAGCAAGATAAAGGAATATTCATATATCAAACCAAGTACATCAAGGAAATTCTAAAAATTCTAGATGGAAGGTTGCAAACCAGTCCTTACCCCCATGATAATATGTTGCAAGTTATGCTTAGAATATTAGCCAAAGGATGTGGACCAAAGATTTTATAAATCCATGATTGGTAGTATCCTATATGTGATAGCCTCTTGGCCTGATGCGATGCTGGAATTTGGACAAGTAGCAAGATTCCAAGCAGCACAAAAAGAATCACATATTATTGTCATCAAAAGAATTCTTCGATATCTTAAGGGCATAGCGAAATATGGTCTATGGTATCCCAAAGAAAATGATCTGGTTATCCAAGCTTATAAAGATGCAGATTGGGTAGGAAGTGTTGATGATCGTAAAAGTACCAGTGGAGCAACATTCTATCTAGGTGGTTGTCTTGTTTCATGGTTAAGTAAAAAGTAGTCTTCAATTTCGTTATCCACAACAGAAGCATAATATATCGCGGCAACAGCTTGTTATACTAAAGTTCTCTGGATAAAGCAAACTTTTCAAGATCTTCAGGTCAAGTTTGATGAGCCTATTCCCATCTTTTTCGATAACACCAGTGTCATCAGTATCTCCAACAATCTTGTCATGCATTCCAAAACGAAGCACATTCCGATTAAATATCATTTCATCAGAGAGAGGGTCACTGAAAATAATATCAAACTTGAATATGTTGGTACAAAAGAACAAAGCATTGATTTCTTCACTAAACCATTACCTCGTGAAGCATTTTAATATCTTCACCAGAAGCTTGGGATTCTCCCAAGTTCTCATTCCATTTTCTTTATTCAGAAAATAAAGTGGGAGTGGAAGTTTGTATAGGTCTGCAGGATGGTTGTGTGTCAGCGGGAGTTACCCTTTGCCATTGATGTCAAAGGGGGAGAGAAGGTAGTAGGAAGAGGTGCCTTGATCGCAGGGTGAGTACTTGTGTTGCCATCAATGCCAAAGGGGGAGATTGTAGATCTAAAGATGATCTGAGGTTGTCATTGATTGATCCAGGTGGGTATTGGTGGACACCCACCTATCCCACTTGGACCCCCACAACTGTCTCTTTCAGTTTTTTAGTTTTCATAATTGTAGCACAATTTACTATTTTTAGAAGTTTTTTCGGGTCCTGAACTTCCGGAGCCGTTTTGAGGCCCTAAACGACTTTTTTTGGGAAATCTGGGGGCAACATGGGTCGATGGACAAATGTAACCCTTCCCAAAGTGGTAGTGCTCGGATAGATCTTTCTAACGAGCTATTGTATGCATCAAATGGAGATTGTATGCCAAAGTTACGACCCCGGGAAATTGATGTACCAATTTACCCAAACGGGGCCCACAATTTGGCGTTTCATCTTTTAGGGTTAGGTTTTGGGATGTGAAGGGTTGTCCATTGTTTCTCAAAAATAAATAGGCCTTTGAGCCTCATTGTAACATAGTTCAGAGGCATGTAGCCACCACATCTCTTCTCAAAGATAAGCTACCATCGCCTTAGCTGTCTATTTCCATTTTCTGTTTGTAAGCATATCTCAGTATTTTACATTAATGAAATGAAGTATTATTTCTGCTACATCTCTATATTTATGGTTATCGCATCTTTGTATTTATGGTATTAGAGCGGTCTGCTTTTTCTCTGTTTTTCTTTGCATGTCCCCAACGAGGTTGGGATATACGGAGTTAGGGATTGAACTAGTCGAACCTTTGCAAGACCAGCGTCACAAATCCTGAAGGCCTCCCATGGCAGATGAGAAGAAAGACAAGGGGGCAATAGATCCTATCAAAATCTTGCTCGAAGAAGCCCTCGAGCGACAAAGGAACGCGATGATGGACAAATTTGCGCAGATTCTTTAGCGGCTACCCAGAGGCGACACATCAGCTTCCAACAGCTACTCTGGAAATGCCATGCTGTTTAAGGTACAAGTTAATTTTGAAATCACCATATTCGAGGGTCAAATAGACGTAGATGCCGTAGATAAATGGTTAAATCTGCTAGATGGGTATTTTTCTATTCATGAATTTTTGAGTCGGGAAAAGATTGATTTCGCTCTTCTCAAAGCAACCCCCCACGTCAAGGATTGGTGAGAAACCTACTGCGTGCAGAAGAATGAAAGTATGGTCTCACTATTTTCAGCCGCACCTACTTTGGATTCATTCCGAGATGCCATCAAGGAGCAGTACTACCCTGTCAAAAGCTACAAGGACAAATACATAATGTGGACCATGCTATGGTAGGGACGAGATCAAGATGTGCCTGAGTTCACAAACACTTTTCATACCCTTCGCACACCATTGGGTATCAAAGATTCTGATCTGCATCTAGTACTCAAATACCACGGCTGCCTACACAGATACATCCAGGAAGAGATGGAGTTCCTGAACATCCCCTCACTCAGCACAACATATCGATATGATGTCAAAATCGAGAAAAAGTTCAAATAGAAGAAGTGAGACTTTGGATCTGCAAATCTGAAGACCAAAGGACAAAGCCAAGGCGGGGTGACCCAAGACAACCCGTCGAAGCCCCAAGAAAAGAAAAACACCATGAAGTCGAAGAAGGACACCGGAAAGTGGTGTGAGTTCCATAAGAGTCCCACTCATAACACAAATGAGTGTCGGACCAAGCAGTCGCTAGTGGCCGATTTGAAGGCTTCAGAATCAGATACATGTTCCGACCCTGAGCCAGAACTCGAAAATGGGAATGGAAAAGGGAAGTAGATCATTGATGCGGATCCCAGCGCCACTGTTGCCATCGCCAAGATACAGAAAAATGAGCTCGAAAATCAAGAGGAAGGGGAGCATCTTTTCCACTCACAGATGTGGGTGAAGGGTTCACCACTGCAATTCATTGTCGACAGTGGCAGCCAAAAGAACATCATTTTAGCAGAGGTCATGAAGCGGTTGGGCCTACCGACTACACCACACTCGCAACTGTACAGTATCAGGTGGCTTCATGAAGGACGAGATCTCAGAGTTCGCCAGCAGTGTCGCCTTCCCTACAACATCAAGCCTTTCACAGATGGGGTATTGTGTGATGTTACACCTCTAGATGTGTGTGATGTTTTATTAGGCCAACCATACTTGTGGAGATGACATGCTGTGTATGAGTCAAGGCCTCGCACTATTATTATTTCTTTGGATAAGTCATTATATAGGATACCGGAGGTAGCCCCACCTACCGCCACCTCTTTGATCACTACCAAGAAAGGCAGCAAGCTCATATCACAGACTAGGAAATTTATTTTCTATCTGGTTCGCTCCCAAAGTAAGGGGAAGATCGTTGCTACATCCATGACCCCCGCAAAGGGTTATTCCATGCAGCAGCAGCAGCAAAGGGATACGATCATGACAGAACATAGGAACAACTTCTCCTCACCCACAGGGGTACCACATAAGTTTCAGGTGGGCGACAAAGTTTGGTTACATCTGTAGAGAGAACGCCTTACTAGAACCCATCAGAAACTTAGACCACTCCGACATGGTCCTTACACTAGTACCAAGGCTACAGGAAACAATGCTTTGAAGCACAACATTCCTCTATTCCTTTGCTTGCACCAAATGTTCAATGTGGACCGTCGTCGACCATGCTTCCCACCATTTCTGGACACATCAGAGATTGCAGAACAGCTCACCAGAGACCCAGATCAGCAAAAGCTTCCTCATCTTAGTGAGGAACTCAACACAATGGGGACCATTGCTTCCTAAGGGGGGAGGAATGATCTAGGTGGATGTTGGTGGCCACCCACCTATCCCACTTTGACCCCCACAACTGTCTCTTTCAGTTTTTCAGTTTCCGTAATTGTGGCACAATTTACTATTTTTAGAAGTTTTTCGGGTCTTGAACTTCCGGAGCTGTTTTGAGGCCCTAAACGATTTTTTTTGGGAAATCTGGGGGCAACATGGGTCCGTGGATCAATTTTTCCCTTCCTAAAGTGGTAGTGCTCGGATATATCTTTCCAACGAGCTATTGTACGCGTCAAATGGAGATCGTTTGCCAAAGTTACGACCTCGGGAAATTGATGTACCAATTTACCCAAACGGGGTCCACAATTTGGCGTTTCATCTTCTAGGGTTAGGTTTTGGGATGTGAAGGGTTTTCCATTGTTTCTCAATAATAAATAGGCCTTCGAGCCTCATTTTAACACAGTTCAGAGGCATGTAGCCACCACATCTCTTCTAAGAGATAAGCTACCATCGCCCTAGCTGTCTATTTCCATTTTCTGTTTGTAAGCATATCTCAGTATTTTACATTAATGAAATGAATTATTATTTCTGCTACATCTCTATATTTATGGTTATCGCATCTTTGTATTTATGGTTATATCTGTAATCCGTTGCATTCCTGTTTAAATCTGGATCAGTGGTATCAGAGCAGTCTGCTTTTTCTTTGTTTTTCTTTGCATGTCCCCAATGAGGTTGGGATATATGGAGTTAGGGCTTGAACTGGTCGAACCTTTGCAATACCAGCCTCGCAAATCCCGAAGGCCTCCCATGGCGGATGAGAAGAAAGATGAAAGGGCAGGACATCCTATCAAAATCTTGCTCAAAGAAGCCCTTGAGCGACAAAGGAACGCAATGATGGACAACTTTGCGCAGATTCTTCAGTGGCTACCCAGATAAGAAGCATCGACTTCCAACAACTACTTTGGAAATGCCACACCATTTAAGCTACAAGTTAATTTTCAAATCCCCATCTTTGAGGGTCAAATAGACGTAGATGCCATAGATAAATAGTTAAATCTGTTAGATGGCTATTTTTCTGTTCATGAATTTTTGAGTCGGGAAAAGATTGTTTTCACTCTTCTCAAAGCAGCCCCCTACGTCAACGACTAGTGGGAAACCTACTGTGAGCAGAAGAATGAAAGTACGGGCTCACTATTTTCAGCCGCACCCACTTGGGATTCATTCTGGGATGCCATCAAGGAGCAATACTACCCTGTCAAAAGCTACGAGGACAAATACATAAAGTGGACCACGCTATGGTGTTATAGACATTTTTGGGCACGGCAACCCCAAGCATAAATGTCCATAAACCAAGGGCTCCTAAGTCCCTAAAGGTGTTGTTCCAACCCCTAAAAGAACAAGGTCAACTGATTACAACATCTCCCAGAAGTTCTCCATGAAAAACTACTCAGAACTCGTCAAAACTGGATCATTTCACTTGCTCCATGGCCAGGGTGCGATGCATCTCACCTTGTACACATGGGAAGTGCGTTGCATTTCAAAAATCCCTTCTATGGGGTGCGATGGACGAGAAAAGACAAGTGGCGGAGACAGTTTGAGGTTGATGATCATGGAATCTTCCAGAAACTTCTCCTGTGACACTTGCCTCTCAGAATCACCCAAGGATGAGTAAGAGATCAATGAGATCTCCAAGTGGAATCAAGAACTATTAGAGAGAAGACACTAATCAAAAACCCGAAGCTGACTCACACCTCTGCAAATATCTATATATAGATCTCTCATCCCAGAGATCCAGAGGTTGGAGGTTGGAATTTGGCATCTTGTAAGGAATTGTTGTTGGTTTCTTGAGGCAACATCATAGTGTTGGGTGATCTAAGCTTTTCATGAGGTGAAGAGGGGCTCACTTGCTGAGAGGATGATGCTGGGTCAGAACAATTAGTTGTAACTCTCTTGGCTCTTTCTTGATTATCAATAAAGCTATTCAAGTTTTCCTCCATACTCTTGTGTGATTTATGTTTTATGCATTTGTATGGTCAATTTACATCTGATCCTAGATTATTTATGATAATAGATCCATGTTCTCGTATAGTGTTATGCTGCTTTGATTCTACAGGTACTCTGTGAAGCTGGGTATACAAGAAAGCAAGTAGCAAAGGACTATCAGAAGAGAGAGGAATCGAGCAAGGAACCAAGCACAAGACAGAGGTTGGTCTCCTTTATTCTTCTCTCATCTATCTTTCATAAAGGAAAATGAAAGTAGTTTTACTTTGTTTGTTTCTAAGGTAGCTACCACCCTTAGTGGGATTAGCAGTTCTGCATAGACACTTTTCCCTGTAACAAAATGGCGACTCCACTGGGGAGCGAGTAGATTGTTTGTTCATCTACATTTGTTTACTTTATAAACTTACAGACGGAGCCTGAAGTCAAGCCAGCTAGCCTTCGAACTGCATTTTCTATGCAAGTGCAATGTAGATCAACGCTGCTTCAGTCAATCTCCGGGTTTTGTTTATGAATTAAACAATTGATTTACAAGCTCTCTAATTGCCCTTGTGGTGGCTCTAGTAACCTCCTTAGATCTACCCCTATGATTGATTTATTGATTACCACTTGCCCGACCAAAATCCTTGAACTGAACTGCAAACTGTGACTCGGAACCCAATCAAAGTCTCGTCCCTGGTCCAGTGCACTGTCTGTTCTGTGAATCTCAAATTCAGCGCACTTCCCGAGTGTAGTAGGTGCATTGCATTTCAGTTTCACTGTGTTACAGGTGCGCTGATCAGACTAGGCATTGTTACCGGGAAAAGTGTCTATTTAGAACTGCTCTATCCCACTAAGGTGTGATAGCTGCCTTAGAAACAAAAAAAGAAAACTACTTTTGTATTTCCTTTATGAATTAAAGATAGAGGGGGATAGAAAGAACTGACCTGTGTCTTGCGCTAGTCCTTTGATCCAATCCCTCTCTTCTTTGACAGCTTCCGGCAACTTGCTCCCTTACTTGCCCAGCTCCACCAAGTACCTGTAAGATCACAGAAGAAGAAAACTATACAAAGACATGGATCTATATTCATAAACAGCTTAGGATCAGATTTAAGCTAACCATACAAATGTAACAAGCATCAATGATACAAAAGCATGGAGGAGAAACTCAAATAGTTTTTATTGATATACAAGAAGATCCAAGAGGAGTTACAACCGATGATTCCTGACCCAGCATCAACCTCCCAGCAAAGAAGCCCCTCTTCACCTCCAACAAAGCATAAATCACCCAATACTCTGATATCTATCTCAAAACCAATAGCAATTCCTTACAATGTGCAAAATTCCAGCCTCTGGATCTCTAGGATGAGGGATCCATATATGGATGTATGCAAGGAGGATGAGTCAGCCTATGATTTGATTAGTGTCTTCTCTTTGTCGGTTCTTGCTTCCACTTGGAGACTAAAAGCCTCTTACTCATCCTTGGTTGAATTCAGTGAGGCAAGTGTCATAGGAGAAGATTCTGGAAGTTTCCATTGTCTTTCCACCTCGTGGAATGGCACTGCCATTTGTCATTTCCCGCTCAACGCACCCTCATAGTGCATTTAGGTGCGTTGAAACGCACCTAGCTAGTGTGTTTAGGTGCTATGCAACGCAGCTAGCCAGTGGAGCAGCTGAAATGATCCTGTTTTGACTTATTCTGAGCAGTTTCTGGTGGAGAACTTCTGGGAGAAGCTGTAATTTGTTGACCTTGTTCCTTTAGGGGTTGGAACAACACTTTTAGGGACTTAGGAGCCCTTGGTTTATGGACATTTCATGCTTGGAGCTGCAAGGCACAAAAATGTCTATAACAGTTGCCCCCTAAAGTATGAGGCCGTTAATCGGGTGAAATGCTTTATTATGAGGATCTGAAGTTCTTTCAATGCTGGGAGGAGACCTGTAATAAGATACAATACAATACATTATCTTCATACTGTTTTTCATGATCTAGCTGAGGCGAGCATTCCCATGGTCAGCTTTATAAATTCATTTTCATGTACATAGGACAGACAATCGTCTGAGTGTAGACTGATGATTCTGATAGAGCCATCATCCTTTCGGTAGGATGATTATCTGTGTTGCAATGCTGTACATTTAATGTCTTTATTTCCCTGAATATATATCGCAGCCCGGATGGATGAAACTAGATCCGGGGTCTTCAATCTCGTCTGATCTTCACTCGAAGTACAAGTCGATCCATGTGAGAAATGTTTTGAAGTCGAACATGGAAAGACATCGCTTGATTACCAGTCAATGATGTAAACTGTTAACAAGCGCGAGAGGAATCACCGATAATGATAATGACCCTCAAGGTACTACAGTACAATTCACGTGGTGTGAATAGAGGACTTGGCCATTGATGTAAACCTGTCATTGGAAGTGAGAAACTTGCCATTAAGGCATGCAAGCTTCAAAGTACTGAATGGGGTGTTCCTAGACCAACTTCTTGGATAATGAGCTGATGTCAAAGAAGTGATCCATCAAAGGAGGGCCTTAATGAATCCCACATCAATGACACGGAACGGAGCAAATGATTTTGATGGAGGTGAAAACGATTTGATGATATACTGTTCAGGGTGGCGGTCATGAAAGTATGGAGTATAATGTATGGTAGTGGGTGGGACACATGTGACTTCTCTAGATGACTTCTCTTGAACATGTCGGCGACACTAATGTGATAGATTGGTAACATTAACCCCAAATGTGGATGGTATGGCGTGACCATGGCGATGTGACCGGTGAATGAAACAACCCAACCCGACTCAGACACGGAGTGGAAGTGTCATGTTCAAGAGCGACTTGCTACCAATAAAGATTATTTGAGTTTTCTTCCCAATTGTTCCCCAGTCATTTCTGACCAG
Source organism: Pinus tabuliformis (assembly GCA_031772625.1). Classification (NCBI taxonomy): domain Eukaryota; kingdom Viridiplantae; phylum Streptophyta; class Pinopsida; order Pinales; family Pinaceae; genus Pinus; species Pinus tabuliformis. The sequence goes on along the minus strand of CM062808.1, from coordinate 962,064,097 downwards.
TACCTCTTTATTTTTGTCAAGCTTGAGGAGGATAACATATGCTTGTTCTATAATTTGCCCTTCGGGCAAACCCATCGCTATGTTTTAACGAGCCTAGCGATAGTGAAACTCGTTCTTGTCTAAAGACAAGTTTGTCGCTATTAATCCTTTTAACGAGTTTAACGACAAAGATAACTCGGTCCTTTTCATTTTTAGAGAGTCTGAAAAGGTACGTAAAGGTAACTCCAAAATTCCTTTTTCGTCATCTAATCCCTTAAGTCCGAAAAAGTATAAAACAATACAGAAGGGATGAATTTTCGATAGTTTTAACGAGCTGAACAAAACAAGCGCTCGATCTTTTTGTGCAATGATCCCTCAGGTCCAAAAAGATTAAAATCTAGATGAGGGATAGCACTTCCTGTCCCTTTAACGAGCTGGAGAGGCCAATGGCTCGGCAATCTTTTCATATTTTACGAGTCAGTTGAAAAGAGCTTAAAGGAGACTCATCTTTTGAGGAACGAGTGATAAAATGGGTAGCAGCTGATTCCAGGTAAGGTTTGGAATTTTCCAATCACGGCAGTGTCACAAGGATGGCTAGTGAAATCACTCTTCGCAGCTGTTCCTCAAAATGGGTAAACAATCAAATGGAGGTGAATGATCGGCCAATGTAAAAGTGGAGGTGACGGTGCAAACACGACCAAGGCTTTAATGGCTGAAGTACTACATTCACGGTGGTTATTTACCGGGGAATAGTTCATTTTTTAATAAGCTTAAACGCGGGTGGAAACATTTGCTCATGTCTTACGTTTATTTTTTAACGAGCTTGAACTATGTGCTAAAACTGCTCGATTAATCCAGTCGTATGATAAGAATGTCTCATATAAAAACGACAACTTTTAGAGTTTTTCCCCACATCCTTTCTTTATGCAAGTTAGGAGACGACCAATCCTATGATTTTAAAGGGTTAGAGGTCCTAAAAACTTAAAAAATAAATAGTCGCTCTTTGCTTACACTCCAAAAGGTTTGCATGCCCCCAGGTATAAAACAGAGTTTCAAGGTTACCCCTTCTTTAGTCCGTTTAAACATTTGTTTTACCGAGAGAGGCCTACCTCTTACAGGTTACCCAAAGATTTTTCTATTCGCACCGCAAACAAAACACTTCTTCGGCGATATCTACCTAGATAAACAAAGGCGAGTGGCGGCGCTCGCCAACTCACATAACTTTGACAAGAGAATCCTGTACTAGAATAACCCCCTCTTCCACTCATAGACGGGGGTACAGACTAGGCATATTCTCCCGCGGAAACCTGCTCTATACCCAAAGTTTTCCTGCCGAAGCAGACCAGGATGCATGCCCCCTGGGTTTCAGTCATATCCCTCCGAATTACTCGCGCTGATCGGGAGGACGGACTAGAAATTGAGACATTTATTGCGTGAAAAGACCATTTAGGGATGGTATATGACTATTTGCTATGCGTGATCTGGGAAATGAAAGCTGGTCCACAAGCTTGACCACTCTTCCTTCGTGCGGAAAACACGTTACTCTAAAGAGTGAGGAGACAATGGCTCCCATGCAATAAATATAGTCTCATCCAAGGAGTAGATTGTAATCTAGGGGTCCTTGAACTACCATTACGTTCAGGTGAACGGTTTTCCCTCTCAATGTTATGGGCACATCGGGAAGGATCCCTAAAGGTCGACTGGTTCCTTTATCAAAGCCTGTCAGATTTCTCATCTCAGGCAAAAGCGATGGTGAACCAAGCGCTTTCCAAGCAGTTGAGGAAATGATACTCACAGAAGCCCCCTCATCTATGATGGTACCAGCCATAACCATTCTATATATTTGGACGATAATTCGGAATGGTATGCTTGCTAGTAAACGGGGTCTGCCTAGTTGATTCCAGTCGAAGGAGACAACCAGGTTGCTTGGAGGTGGGACCAAATAGATGGCCGGGTACGACTCTGACGAACTTCCTTCCTGCAGTAAAGGAACGGGTAAATTGCCCCCATGTTCATTGGAGTCTATGCTTATGAAAAGAATTTGGGCGGTGTCATCCTTATTCTCTTCAGTGATTGTATCATCTGAAGATGAAACCTCTGGGGGCAAGACCGGGTCAACTGCCGCCTCGACCTTTTGAATTCCGTCTGGTATGGATCCAGATGGTTTATCTTCAATGATAGGTGCTTCAGCCGACCACCTGGGCGGGCCAGCCGGATTTTCAACTAGTGAAGGACTTGGCAAGAGTTTTTTATATCCAGGAGGAAGTCGTAACGGTGAAACCAGACGATCATCCAAAACTCTTTTAGCTTCGTCTAAGAAGGGACAACGGTGAACGGCATGATCGCCTTCACACAGTTTACAAGGAAATCTATATTTTCCTTTTTGTCCTGGGACTTCACTTTCACTAGTCGATGGTGTGCTTTCAACATGATCATCAGAGGTTGATGACACCGGGTTGTGCAATCTAGGAGACCAGTCCCTTAATATCCGAGGGATGCAAGGACAATCTCTGTGAAAGTGGTCTCCTTTGCAAATGACACATGGTGATTTAGGCCTGGTTGGTGCAGTGTGTGGATTTTCGTTAGACGACACTCGTTTTCCACCATTCGCCTTTGGCTCCTTCTTCTTCTTCTCTTTCTTCTTCTTTTCCTTCTTCTCCTTAGGAACTTGACTTTTGGCTTTACCAGCCCCATCAAATGAAGAGGAAGGAGGAGAGGAAGAATTAGAGGAAGTAGAAGGCTGGTGGGCAACTCTGGACTCGTCTAATTGTTGATTCGATTGTTCAGGAATAGTGGTGTTCTGAACGGCAGAGGTTGAGAAGAGCCATACAGGCAAACCAATTGTCAGTCCTGGAAGCGACAATGTGGCCATATGGGGTGCACCAACATCTCCCCAAAAGGAGAAGGGACTAGGATTTCCTCCAAGGGGAATTCCTTGGTTGGTAGACTCCATTTTCTCAACCCAAGATCAACGTAGGAAAGGGGTAATGAATATTCCGTTTAAAATAAATTTTTAGACGCTTTGACACAACTTGTTTTTTCAGTTTTTAAGAGTCGAGAAAAAACAAAAGATGACTCTAGTCTCCTTCGATTTTTAATGAGCCTGAAGTGACAAGTGCTCAGATGGACCTTTTCCGTTAAAGAGTCTGAAAAGGAACGAAAGGGACTACTCTGGAGATCTAGGTAGAGGGAGTACCAAACCAATCGCAAAACTGCAGAATACTTTTTACGGTACGACAGTCAATCTTCCCGAATGCTGTGTTCAGTGCATTGCAATCGATAGGGCGGCAGACACGACTTCCTATGGATAAAGGATTTAAGCCTATAGGGGTCTCCCAAAATATACTCGACGGTACGTGGGAGCACAAGTCCGTACTGGCACTTATCGTCTCAAAGTGGAGGAATCACCCAACCATCAGTGAGGACAACAGTTACCAGGCTTTACGACGCCGGAATACGTCTCTAGCCTAGACCTCTAAATGTTGTGCGTTAAGTTCCAAAGCGTTGTTAGATTCATTGAATTTATTTTAAGTTGATCTTTCTTATGAAGTTTGCCTTTTGGGTTCACCACAAGATGTAGATATAATTCCTAAAATGCAATCTAAAGATGATAAGCAAACTTTTATCTCTTTTCTGCAATGAAAATCCTAGCTACTAGGGGAAAAGAAAGACACAATCTTTTCACAAAGAGCAAAGAGCACACTGTAAATGCACTTTCCTAAATCAAGCCAAACAGACGGTCAATATGAAAAATGCACATGTGCATGTATTTGTTTTCGACTTTCTTAATATTGATGCTAAAAAGAAAGTTGATGTAAAAATCTGAATTTGCTTTCAAGCGACAAACACAAACAAGCTTCTTTTCGAAATCAAAAGATAAAGACGATTACGACACTTTAATATTTTGAAATAAATACTCGTTTTTGACACTAGAAAGTCACAAATTCAGACCAAGGGCAATAGTAAAAGTATAATCGACCGTCAACAGTAATCAAACTTTCTCCTATGATCGAAATCGACATTTGCGACAGATCTAAATCAAAGGACGATAGTACGACTATTCTACTTTTGCAATGGAAAACTGTAAACGACGCAACAAACACACAAAAACATCTACAGTTCTTTCGTACAAAGGAGGCGGAATAACTGTAAGGAAAAGGGGTTTTAGACAGACATATACTGATCACAGGCTGCAAAAATCAGAGACAAAACTGGAAAGAATGAAGCACAAGAACCTCAGCTGCACAGGGCTAGTCTGATCAGCACACCTGTAACACAGAGAAACTGGATTGCAGCGCAGGTTGCCCTTTCGGGAAGTGCGCTGAAATGCAGGAACTCTTAACAGTGCCTGCGCTGGGCCAGAAACGAGAATCTGTCCGGGTTCTGGGTCACGGTTTGCAGTTCAGTCTTTGGTTTTTGGCCGAGTAAAAGCAATCAGTAATGCACAATCAGGGGTAGATCTATGGAGGGTCTAAGAGCTATCACAAGGGCAATCAGATCATTTGTGAATCAACTGTTCAAATCATAAACAGATCCAGTGAATGGATTGAAGCAGCAGATGTCTACTTTGCATTTGTTATGGCAAATGCAGTTCAAATGCTACTTATAAGTTTATGAAACAAACAACAAAGAGATACACAAAAAAACTAATTAGACATTCCCCAGCGGAGTCACCATTTTGTTACCGAGAAAAGTGTCTATTTTGAACTGCTCTATCCCACTAAGGTGTGATAGCTGCCTTAGAAACAAACATAGAAAAACTACTTTTGTATTTCCTTTATGAATTAAAGATAGAGGGGGATAGAAAGAACTGACTTGTGTCTTGCGCTAGTCCTTTGATCCAATCCCTCTCTTCTTTGACAGCTTCCAGCTACTTGCTCCCTTACTTGCCCAGCTTCACCAAGTACCTGTAAGATCACAGAAGAAGAAAACTATACAAAGACATGGATCTATATTCATAAACAGCTTAGGATCAGATTTAAGCTAACCATACAAATGTAACAAGCATCAATGATACAAAAGCATGGAGGAGAAACTCAAATAGTTTTTATTGATATACAAGAAGATCCAGGAGGAGTTACAACCGATGATTCCTGACCCAACATCAACCTCCCAGCAAAGAAGCCCCTCTTCACCTCCAACAAAGCATAAATCACCCAATACTCTGATATCTATCTCAAAACCAACAGCAATTCCTTACAATGTGCAAAATTCCAGCCTCTGGATCTCTGGGATGAGGGATCCATATATAGATGTATGCAAGGAGGATGAGTCAGCTTGTGATTTGATTAGTGTCTTCTTTATGTCAGTTCTTGCTTCCACTTGGAGACTGAAAGCCTCTTACTCATCCTTGGTCGAATTCAGTGAGACAAGTGTCATAGGAGAAGGTTCTGGAAGTTTCCATTGTCTTTCCACCTCGCGGAATGGCACTGCCATTTGTCATTTCCCGCTCAACGCACCCTCATAGTGCATTTAGGTGCGTTGAAACGCACCTAGCTAGTGTGTTTAGGTGCTATGCAACGTAGCTAGCCAGTGGAGCAACTGAAATGATCCTGTTTTGACTTATTCTGAGTAGTTTCTGGTGGAGAACTTCTGGGAGAAGCTGTAATTTGTTGACCTTGTTCCTTTAGGGGTTGGAACAACACTTTTAGGGACTTAGGAGCCCTTGGTTTGTGGAAATTTCATGCTTGGAGCTGCAAGGCACAAAAATGTCTATAACAGGCATTGTTCCTAAATTTTGGTTTCTGTGTTCACTCTTTTCAGATCTATTCAAGAGTTTTGCTGCCTATAGTCAGTACACCTCTGTTTGAAACCCCTTTCCTTTCTGTTATTTCGCCTCCATTGTGCAAAGAACTGTAAATGTTTTTATGTATTTTTTGAGTCATTTTCAGTTCTCCTTTACAAAGAAGTAACGTAATTGTATTGTCGTTTCTTGATTTGAAAGTGTTGCAAGTGTCATTTTCAGTCATAGAAGAGAATCTGATTGTTCTTGATATTCGATTACCCTGTTACTATTGTATTCGATCTGAATTAGTAGTTTTTCTAGTGTCAAAAGCAAGTTTTCATTTCCAAATCGCAAAGTGTTGTCATTGTCTTCATTTTGATTTTGAAAAGAAACTTGTTAGTAATTGTCGCTTTGAAAAATAATTCAGATTTGTGCATTAGCTTTCTTTTTATCATTCACATATTAAGAAGGCTGAAAACAAATACATGCATGTGCATTTACATTTAGACCGTTTGTTGGTTTGATTTAGGACAGTGCATATAGTGTGTGCTCTTTGCTCTTTGTTGAAAGAACGCCATCTCTCTTTCCTTAGTAGCTAGGATTTTCATTTGCAAAAAGAATATTAAATGATTGTTTATCATCTTAGATTGCATTTTAGGAATTGTACATCTACATCATGTGGTGAACCTGAAAGGCAAATTTCTTAAGCAAGATCAATTATAAAATAAATTTAATGAATCTAACAACACTTTGGAACCTAACACACAACATCTAGAAGTCTAGGCTAGAGATGTATTCTAGCGTCGTAAAGCCTGGTAACTGTTGTTTTCACTATTGGTTGGGTGATTCCTCCACTTTGAGACGATAAGTGCCAGTACGGACTTGTGCTCCCACGTACCGTCGAGTATATTTTGGGAGACCACAATAGGCCTTATCCTTTATCCATAGGAAGCTGTGTCTGCTGCCCTATCGATCGCAATGCACTGAACACAGCATTCGAGAAGATTGACTGTCGTACCGTAAAAAGTATTCTACAGTTTTTCGATTGGTTTGGTAATCCCTATGTTTAGATTTCCAGAGCAGTCCCTTTCGTTTCTTTTCAAACTCCTTAACGGAAAAGGTCCATCTGAGCACTTGTCACTTCAGGCTCATTAAAAATTGAAGGCGACTAGAGTCATCTTTTGTTTTTTCTCGACTCTTAAAAATTGAAAAAACAAGTTGTGTCAAAGCGTCTAAAATTCATTTAATTCAGAAACATATTTCCCCTTTATTTTTAGTTGATCGAGTAATCCGCAATGGTGGAAGAAAGTCAATCGAAATCACTAGAAAATCTTTTGGATAGACTAGATATGTCTGAACAACCGTCGACATCCAGGACTGTGTCATCCGACGTAGCAGCAGCAAAGCCTCCTGCTGCTACTCCAACGATGTTCGCCGGTATACCATCTGTCCCGGCAAGTTATCAACAACAAGCTGGAGTCCAATCATGGACTGTTTCGACGACATGGTCAGTTCCTATTTCTTTATCCGGATTATCATATGGTTTTTATTATGTTGAAACTCAACAAATTGATCCAATGTGTCTTCAAAGGCCAATCTACCCTTTAAGTACTGGATTTCCACCATATGGATGGCAGTATGTCTTTTCATTGTTCTCTCCTGGAGAACAACCATGTGGGAGTTCACAACAAAGTTCATATCAAACTGGAATTACATCCAACGGTTGGGTACCAATACTGCCTCAGCAACCAAGGGTTGTATATTCAATGCAACCAGTCCACCCTGTGTCGAATATTCCCACTATACCTGCTATGGTGACTGTGTCGCAAGTACAAGCGCTACCTGTTGTATGTCAATCCCAAGTTTCTCAGGTTGCAATACAACAACCTCTTGTCTCAACGACTCAATCACAACCTCAGGTTAGTGCCTCCTTATCTGGAGCGATTCAGGCTCAAACAAGTACTATGACTCCTCATCTTGGTCAATCATCCAGTATTGGGCAACTTCAAATGGTCCAACAACCGTGGCTGGTTCAATCTCAACAACCGCAATTCCAGCAATCATATCAAGGACCTGAGCAACAAGTCTTTGTGAGTAATGGGAAACCGCATTTACAAAGCGGTTATCAACAACCATACTATAATGGTTATGCCCATCAACCTTATCAAATTTACCAGCATCAAATACATTATGCTGGTATGCAAAGACCCACTGCTCAGGCGATTCCATCTTATTTTGGGTATGCTTCGCCTAACCTGAATCAACAGTTGCCCTTTGTAGCAACTCTAGAATTACCAGATTTAAACCGGCTGACGAATGATCCAATTGCTTACGCCCCTTGGTGGCCAGCGATTCCGCATAAATTTCCATAAGATATTCCTAAATTTAATGGAAATCTGGGTGAAGACCCGTCGAATCATGTGATGATTTTTCATCTATGGTGTTCATCAAACACCCTAAACAATGATTCGATTAGACTTCGCCTTTTTCAGAGAACGTTAACTGGTCCGGAAGCAAAATGGTATATCGAATTACCTAGAGCTTCGTTTGATAACTTCAGTACCCTAGCCACAACCTTTTTAACCCATTTTCAGTTACCGATAAGGTACGAAATGGGAATAGAACTTCTTACCAATTTCAAACAAACAACGGCCACTCACATATCTGATCATATTCATGAGTGCTGACATCGTCGTAGAATGGTAAAAATGTATGTTCCTGATCAGATTTTAGCTGAATGGTTTATTAAGTCATTATTAACTTCCATTACAGAAGATATGGCAAAAGGAGGAGTCATCACTGAAGAGCAAGTTATTGCTCGTGCGCAATATCTAGACTTGATTTATACTCAGTCTGGCACGCTTTACGATAAAATCCCTGACGCTCCCAGATCGGAATTTTCCGTTCCTCCCCCTCCTAAATCAAACAAAGACTCTCATGCTGACGATGGTGTGATTGGTACAACAAGCACGAAATCAACAAAGGCTACATATAAAAAGGCCCGTAAGATTTCTGGTCAAAATGCAAATGAGGAACTTCTTGCCTCGGAAGTAAATGCCGTGTCTACTGACAAAGGCAAAGAAACCAAGAAACTAGGAGGCAAGAAGAAAAAGAAAGGGAAGAAGAAAAAACAGGATGAGTCATCTCCTGAAAAACCTTCTGCAAACCCTTCTGGGCAAAGGAAACCCCCTGCGGGGTGTCAGATATACGATGAGGATCATCGGACAAGAGATTGTCCACATAAAGCTGAAGTTAAGAAACTCTTTAAGAGTTCAAAAACCTCAGCAGTATTGACTGATCCGTTTCCAAACCCGGGAACCAAACTGGTTGCTAATCAAAATGCTTCCCGATCCCAAGTGCTTATGTTGTCTATCTCAAAGCAGCAAAATGATGCTTTGACAAGGAATAAAGATTACGGGCATCCACAACTGTCGAATAACAAGGCTAATGAACAACCTAGTAGTTCGACAACAACTTTGACCGAAGTTGTCCCATAATTCCTGAACCAATGATAAAGTCGCCAAAGGGAGTAGTATGCAAATCGACATTTAATCCTCATGCAAAAGTAGCACAGAATTATAATATAGTAGAGGACCTGGCCCAATCACCATCTGGTATGTCGACACTTGAGGTACCGCAATATTGCCTCTCCCAAAAGAAGGATCTATTATCAGTAATAGGTGGGATTGACCCAACGGATTCCAATCTTGTATCCTTTAATCACAAAGGATGTGACCCTCAGTTACCAGCTCAACTAGCTTTCCTTATTCAAGTGAAAGCCCTCAACAAAACTGTTCATCGAACAATTATTGATGAGGGGGCATCTACATGTATTATGTCGATGAGTTGCTGGAAAAATTTAGGCTCACCACCCTTGTCATGATCATCAACAACATTAAAAGCATTTGATGGATGATCATACACTCCATGCGGGATTTTAAGTAACTTGCAAGTTGAACTAGGGGGCAAAACAATAGAAATTGATGTTGAAGTAATCGATGGAAACCTCGATTATAACATCCTACTGGGAAGGCCCTGGATATATGCCATGGCCGCAGTTGTGTCGACCTACTTCAGGAAGATTGCATTTCCCTTTCAAGGAGGAATTACAATCGTCGACCAACAAACATTTCTCTCCAACTGTTCACAAGTTACGGGAAGCATTCCAATGATCCATGGAAGCGATCATTCGCTTCAAAATAGCGGAGTAGGTCTCCTAAAAGACCCTGCCTTAATGGGTACTTTTTCCCTACCGCCTCCGAGTAATTTGGCGGAAGTGGCCACAGTGGAAACCTGCAATACGAAATCTTCTATATCTAATGGATTCAGAAGATTCCTAAACATTTTGTCAGCATGGATCATCGCCATTTTAGAAATATTGTAGCAATCAATTTTCTTGGCCTGGTGGGCAAACCCAAATCAATGCTCATCAAGTGTTTGGATAGATAGGTCTAAATAATATGGTACCTCTTCAGAGCCTTGGTCGCATGTACATTCTACAGACAAAGGAATCATTCAGTCAATGATGTTAGGAAAGGCACCATGGGAAGATTACCACCATCGTTCCCATTTCCCAGATTACAACGAAGATTATTCCAATGACCTTAATCATCCTTCAATTTTTGATTTTCTATCAAATACTGTAAATACGGTGGATGATCCGAGGATGGTTCTTATCTCGTGTCGACCTCGTTAAAAAATGAAACAAGGAGTCATGAGGATAGTTCTTTTCCAGTGTCAACCTCATTAAAAAATGAAACAACTCCCTTTCCAAATCGAGTCTTTGACTACGATCTCGTAAAATCTCAAAGATCTCGAGCATTTCAAAGATCTCGAAGGTAAACCTTCATTCCAACCACCGTGTTGAATGCAATGAAGCTTGGGGGCATGCACCTCGATTTGCGTTATTATTCTGGGGGCGTGCAAACTTATCACGAGCAATGTTTCCGCAAAGTTCAAGCTCATTAAAAAATAAACCTAGCCATGAGCAATGTTACCACAGGGTTCAAGCTCATTAAAAAATAAACCTGCCTCGAGCAGTTTTAATGCGGAATTCAAGCTCGTTACAAAATAAACATAAGCAATGAGCAAGTGTTTCCCCCAGCGTTTAAGCTCATTAAAAAATGAACCAATTTCTAGTAAATAACCATCGTGAATGTATTACTTCAGCCTTTGAAGCCTTGGTTGTGTTCTCATCATCACCTCCACTTTGTATTGGCCGACCATTCACCTCCACTTGATTGTTTACCCCTTTTGAGGAATAGCTGCGAAGAGTGATCTTGTTAGCCATCCTTGTGACACTGCCGTGATTGGAAAATTCCAAACCTTACCTGGAATCAGCTGCTACCTGAATCTATCACTCGTTCCTCAAAAACGAGTCTCCTTTAAGCTCTTTTCAATTGACTCGTAAAATATGAAAAGATTGCCGAGCCATTGGCCTCTCCAGCTCGTTAAAGGGACCGGAAGTGCTATCCCTCCTTTAAATTTTAATCTTTTTGGACCTGAGGGATTATTACACAAAAAGATCGAGCGCTTGTCTTGTTCGGCTCGTTAAAATTACCGAAAATTCATCCCTTTCGTATTATTTTACACTTTTTCAAACTTAAGGGATTTGATGACGAAAAAGGATAGTGGAGTTTCCTTTACGTTCCTTTTCAGACTCTCTAAAATTGAAAAGGACCGAGTTATCTTTGTCGTTAAACTCGTTAAAACCTAATAGTGACAAACTTGTCCATAACAAACAAGAACAAGTTTCACTATTGCTAGGCTTGCTAAAACATAGTGATGGGTTTGCCCGAAGGGAAATTATAGAACAAGCATATGTTATCCTCCTCAAGCTTGACAAAAATAAAGAGGTACTGGTCAGCAATGACTGGGGAAAAATTGGGAAGAAAACTTGAAGAAACTTTGTTGGTAGCAAGTCGCTCTTGAACATGACACTTTCACTCCGCATCCTAGTCGGGTTGGGTTGTTCCATTCACTGGTCATATCACCATGGTTCCATCACACCATCCACATTTGGGGTTAATGCTACCAATCCATCATGTCAGTGTCGCCGATATGTTCAAGAGAAGTCATTCAGAGAATTCACCTGTGTCTCACCCACTATAATACATTTTCGCTCCATTCTTTCATGACCGCCACCCTGAACCGTATATCACCAGATTGTTTTCACCTCCATTAAAATCATTTGCTCCGTTCTGTGTCATTGATGTGGGATTCATTAAGACCCTCCTATGATGGATCACTTCTTGTCGACATCAGCTCATTATCCAAGAAGTCGATCTAGGAACAACCCTTTCAGTACTTTGAAGCTTGCATGCCTCAATGGCAAGTTTCTCACTTCCGGCGACAGGTTTACATCAATGGCCTTCGACCGAAAGATTTTACGTGGTGTTCGACGCCAAGTCCCTTATTCACACCACGTGAATTGTACTGCAGTACCTTGAGGATCATTAGCATTATCAGTGATTCCTCTCACGCCTATTAACAACTTACATCATTGGTTGGTAATCAGGCCATGTCTTTGCATGTTCGACTCCAGAACATCTCTCACATGGATCGACTTGTACTTTGCGTGAAGATCGAATGAGATTGAAGACCCCAGATCTAGTTTCATCCATCTGAGCTACGATATATATTCAGGAAAATAAACATCAAATGTACATCATTTCTGCACAGATAATCATCCAATCTAAGGGATGATGGCTCTACCAGAATCATCAGTCTACACTCAGACGATTGTCTGTCTCATGTACATGAAAAATGAATTTATAAAGCTGAGCATGGGAATGCCCACCTCAGCTAGATCATGAAAAAATTATGAAGATAATGTATTGTATTGTATCTTATTACAGGCCTCCTTCCAGCTTGAAAGAACTTCGGATCCTCATGATAAAGTATTTCACCCGACATCAAAAGATTAACAACCTCATGCTTTAGGGGGCAACTGTTATAGACATTTTTGGGAACTGCGACCCCAAGAATAAATGTCCATAAACCAAGGGCTCCTAAGTCCCTAAAGGTGTTGTTCCAACCCCTAAAAGAACAAGGTCAAATGATTAGAGCATCTCCCAGAAGTTCTCCATGAAAAACTACTTAGAACTGGTCAAAACTGGATCATTTCACTTGCTCCATGGCCAGGGTGTGATGCATCTCACCTTGTACACACGGGAAGTGCGTTGCATTCCAAAAATCCCTTCTATGGGGTGCGATGGACGAGAAAAGACAAGTGGCGGAGATAGTTTGCAAGGTGGGTGGATGATCATGGAATCTTCCAGAAACTTCTCCTGTGACACTTGCCTCTTAGAATCGCCCAAGGATGAGTAAGAGATCAATGAGATCTCCAAGTGGAATCAAGAACTATCAGAGAGAAGACACTAATCAAAAACCCAGAGCTAACTCACACCTCTGCAAATATCTATATATATATCTCTCATCCCAGAGATCCAGAGGTTGGAGGTTGGAATTTGGCACCTTGTAAGGAATTGCTGTTGGTTTCTTGAGGCAACATCATAGTGTTGGGTGATCTAAGCTTTTCATGAGGTGAAGAGGGGCTCACTTGCTGAGAGGATGATGTTGGGTCAGAACAATTGGTTGTAACTCTCTTGGCTCTTTCTTGATTACCAATAAAGCTATTCAAGTTTTCCTCCATACTCTTGTGTGATTTATGTTTTATGCATTTGTATGGTCAATTTACATCTGATCCTAGATTGTTTATGATAATAGATCCATGTTCTCGTATAGTGTTATGCTGCTTTGATTCTACAGGTACTCTGGGAAGCTGGGTATACAAGAAAGCAAGTAGCAAAGGACTATCAGAAGAGAGAGGAATAGAGCAAGGGACCAAGCGCAAGGCAGAGGTTGGTCTCCTTTATTCTTCTCTCATCTATCTTTCATAAAGGAAAACGAAAGTAGTTTTACTTTGTTTGTTTCTAAGGTAGCTACCACCCTTAGTGGGATTAGCTGTTCTGCATAGACACTTTTCCCTGTAACATATGGCAGGGACGAGACCAAGATGTGTCGGAGTTCACAAACACTTTTCATACCCTTTGCACACAGTTGGGTATCAAAGATTCTGATCTACATCTGGTACTCAAATACCGCGGCTGCCTACATAGATACATCCAGGAAGAGATGGAGTTCCTGAACATCTTCTCGCTCGGCATGGCATACCGATACACTGTCAAAATCGAGCAAAAGTTCAAACAGAAGAAGCGAGACTTTGGATTTGCAAATCCGAAGACCAAAGGACAAAGCCAAGGCGGGGTGACCCAAGACAACCAGGTGAAGCCGCAAGAAAAGAACAACACCATGAAGTCGAAGAAGGACATCGGAAAGTGGTGTGAGTTCCACAAGAGTCCCACTCATAACACAAATGAGTGTGGGACCAAGCAGTCACTGGTGGCCGAGTTGAAGGCTTCATAATCATATGCATGTTCCGACCCTAAGCCAGAACCCGACAAGGGGAATGGTAAAGGGAAGCAGATCATTGATGCGGATCCCAGCGCCACTGTTGCCATCGCCAAGATCCAGAAAAGTGAGCCCAAAAATCCAGAGGAAGGGGAGCGTCTTTTCCACTCACAGATGTGGGTGAAGAGTTCACCGCTGCAGTTCATTGTCGACAGTGGCAGCCAAAAGAATCTCATTTCAGCAGAGGTCGTGAAGCGGTTGGGCCTACCGACGACGCCACACCCACAACCCTACAGTATCTGGTGGCTTCATGAAGTACGAGATCTCAAAGTTCGCCAACAATGTCACCTTCCCTACAACATCAAGCCTTTCACAGACGAGGTATTGTGTGATGTTACACCTCTGGATGTGTGTGATGTTTTATTAGGCCAACCATACTTGTGGAGGCGACATGCTGTGTATGAGTCAAGGCCTTGCACTGTTATTTTTTCTTTGGATAATTCATTATACAAGATACCAGAGGTAGCCCCACCTACCACCACCTCTTTGGTCACTGCCAAGAAAGGCAACAAGCTCATATCACAAACTAGGAAATTTATTTTCTGTCTGGTTCGCTCCCAAAGTAAGGGGAAGATCGTTGCTACATCCATGACCCCCGCAAAGGGTTCCTCCATGCAGCAGCAGCAGCAAAGGGATACGGTCGTGACAAAACATAGGAACAACTTGTCCTCGCCCACAGGGGTACCACACAAGTTTCAGGTGGGCGACAAAGTTTGGTCACATCTGCAGAGAGAACGCCTTACCAGAACCCATCAGAAACTCAGACCACTTCGACATGGTCCTTACACTAGTACCAAGGCTATAGGAAACAATGCTTTGAAGCACAACATTCCTCCATTCCTTCGCTTGCACCGAGTGTTCAATGTGGACCGTCGTCGACCATGCTTCCCACCATTTTTGGACACATCAGAGATTGCAGAACAGCTCACTAGAGAGCCAGATCAACAAAAGCTTCCTCATATCAGGGAGGAACTCAACGAAATGGGGACCATTGCTTCCTAAGGAAAGAGGAATGATCCAGGTGGATGTTGGTGGCCACCCACCTATCCCACTTGGACCCCCACAACTGTCTCTTTCAGTTTTTCAGTTTCCGTAATTGTAGCACAATTTATTATTTTTAGCAGTTTTTCGGGTCCTGAACTTCCAAAGCCGTTTTGAGGCCCTAAACGATGTTTTTTGGGAAATCTGGGGGCAACATGGGTTCATGGGTTGATGTTTCCCTTCCCAAAGTGGTAGTGCTCGGATAGATCTTTCCAACGAGCTATTGTAGGCGTCAAACGGAGATCGTTTGCCAAAGTTACGACCCCAGGAAATTGATGTACTAATTTACCCGAACGGGGCCCACAATTTGGAATTTCATCTTCTAGGGTTATGTTTTGGGATGTGAAGGGTTTTCCATTGTTTCTAAAAAATAAGTAGGCCTTCGAGCCTCGTTTTAACACAGTTCAGAGGCATGTAGCCACCACATCTCTTCTCAGAGATAAGCTACCATCGCCCTAGCTGTCTATTTCCATTTTCTGTTTGTAAGCATATCTCAGTATTTTAAATTAATGAAATGAAGTATTATTTATGCTGCATCTTTGTATTTATGGTTATATCTGTAACCTGTTGCGTTCTTGTTTAAATCCAAATCAGTGGTATAAGAGCGGTCTGCTTTTTCTCTATTTTTCTTTGCATGTCCCCAATGAGGTTGGGATATAAGGAGTTAGCGCTTGAACTGGTCAAACCTTTGCAAGACCAGCCTCGCAAATCTCGAAGGCCTGCCATGGAAAATGAGAAGAAAGTCTAGGGGGTAGGAGATGCTATCAAAATCTTGCTTGAAGAAGCCTTCGAGCGACAAAGGAACGTGATGATGGACAGCTTTGCGCAGATTCTTCAGCGGCTACCCAGAGGCGACGCATCGGCTTCCAACAGCTACTCTGGAAACACCACACCGTTTAAGGTACAATTTAATTTTGTAATCTCCATCTTCGAGGGTCAAATAGACAAAAATTCCGTAGATAAATGGTTAAATCTGCTAGATGGGTATTTTTCTGTTCATGAATTTTCGATTCTGGAAAAGATTGTTTTCGCTCTTCTCAAAGTGCCCCCCCACATCAACGACTGGTGGGAAACCTACTGCGAGCAAAACAATGAAAGTATGGGCTCACTATTTTCAGCCACACCCACTTGGGATTCATTCCGGGATGCCATCAAGGAGTAGTACTACCTTGTCAAAAGCTACGAGGACAAATACATAAAGTGGACCACGCTGTGGCAGGGACGAGACCAAGATGTGCTGGAGTTCACAAACACTTTTCATACCCTTTGCACACATTTGGGTATCAAAGATTCTGATCTACATCTGGTGCTCAAATACTGTGGCTGCCTACACAGATACATCCAGGAAGAGATGGAGGTCCTGAACATCTCTTCGCTCAGCACGGCATACCGATACACTGTCAAAATCGAGCAAAAGTTCAAATAGAAGAAGCGAGACTTTGGATCTGCAAATCCGAAGACCAAAGGACAAAGCCAAGGTGGGGTGACCCAAGACAACCCATCAAAGCCGCAAGAAAAGAACAACACCATGAAGTCAAAGAAGGACACCGGAAAGTGGTGTGAGTTCCACAAGAGTCCCACTCATAACACAAATGAGTGTCAGACCAAGCAGTCGCTGGTGGCTGAGTTGAAGGCTTCAGAATCAGATGCATGTTCCGACCCTGAGCCAGAACCCGACAAGGAGAATGGCAAAGGGAAGCAGATCATTGATGCAGATCCCAGTGCCACTGTTGCCACTGGAAAGATCCAGAAAAATGAGCCTGAAAATCGAGAGGAAGGGGAGCGTCTTTTCCACTCACAAATGTGGGTGAAGGGTTCACCGCTGCAATTCATTGTCAAGAGTGGCAGCCAAAAGAACTTCATTTCAGCAGAGGTCATGAAGCGGTTGGGCGTACCAATGACACCACACCCGCAGCCGTACAGTATCAGGTGGCTTCGTGAAGGACGAGATCTCAAAGTTCACCACCAGTGTCACCTTCCCTACAACATCAAGCCTTTCACAGATGAGGTATTGTGTGATGTTACACCTTTGGATGCGTGTGATGTTTTATTAGGACAACCATACTTGTGGAGGCGACATGCTGTGTATGAGTCAAGGCCTCGCATTGTTATTATTTCTTTAGATAATTCATTATACAGGATACCGGAGGTAGCCCCACCTACCGCCACCTCTTTGATCATTACCAAGAAAAGCAGCAAGCTCATATCACAGACTAGGAAATTTATTTTGTTTGGTTCGCTCCCAAAGTAAGGGGAAGATCGTTGCTACATCCATGACCCCCGCAAAGGGTTCCTCCACGCAGCAGTAGCAGCAAAGGGATACGGTCGTGACAGAACATAGGAACAACTTCTCCTCACCCACAGGGGTACCACACAAGTTTCAGGTGGGCGACAAAGTTTGGTTACATCTACAGAGAGAACGCCTTACCAGAACCCATCAGAAACTCAGACCACTCCGACATGGTCCTTACACTAGTACCAAGGCTATAGGAAACAATGCTTTGAAGCACAACATTCCTCCATTCCTTCTCTTTCACCGAGTGTTCAATGTGGATAGTCATCGACCATGCTTCCCACCATTTTTGGACACATCAGAGATTGCAGAACAGCTCACCAGAGACCCAGATCAGCAAAAGCTTCCTCATCTTTGGGAGGAACTCAATGCAATGGGGACCATTGCTTCCTAAGGGGACAGGAATGATCTAGGTGGATGTTGGTGGCCACCCACCTATCCCACTTGGACCCCCACAACTGTCTCTTTTATTTTTTCAGTTTTCGTAATTGTAGCACAATTTACTATTTTTAGCAGTTTTTCGGGTCTTGAACTTCCAGAGCTGTTTTGAGGCCCTAAACGATGTTTTTTGGGAAATCTAGGGGAAACATGGTTCCATGGATGGATGTTGCCCTTTTCGAAGTGGTAGTGCTTGGATAGATCTTTCCAACAATCTATTGTACACGTCAAACGAATATCGTATGCCAAAGTTGCGACCCCCGGAAATTGATGTACCAATTTACCCAAACGGGGCCCACAATTTGGCGTTTCATCTTCTAGCGTTAGGTTTTGGGATGTGAAGGGTTTTCCATTGTTTCTCAACAATAAATAGGCCTTCGAGCCTCATGGTAACATAGTTCAGAGGCATGTAGCCGCCACATCTCTTCTCAGAGATAAACTACCATCGCCCTAGCTGTCTATTTCCATTTTCTATTTGTAAGCATATCTCAGTATTTTACATTAATGAAATGAAGTATTATTTATGCTGCATCTTTGTATTTATGGTTCTATCTATAATCTATTATGTTCCTGTTTAAATCCAGATTATTGGTATCAAAGCGGTCTACTTTTTCTTTGTTTTTCTTTGTATGTCCCTAATGAGGTTGGGATATAAGGATTTAGGGCTTGAACTGGTCGAACCTTTGCAAGACCAGCCTTGCAAATCCCGAAGGCCTCCCATGGCAGATGAGAAGAAAGATGAGGGGACAGGAGATCCTATCAAAATGTTGCTCGAAGAATCCCTTGAGCGACAAAGGAACACGATGATGGATAGCTTTGCGTAGATTCTTTAGTGGCTACCCAGAGGCGACACATCGACTTCCAACAGCTACTCTGGAAATGCCACGCCATTTAAGGTACAAGTTAATTTTGAAATCCCCATCTTCAAGGGTCAAATAGATGCAGATGCCATATATAAATAGTTAAATATGCTAGATGGATATCTTTTTGTTCATGAATTTTTGAGTTGAGAAAAGATTGTTTTCGCTCTTCTCAAAGCAGCCCCCCACGTCAAGGACTGGTGGGAAACCTACTGCGTGTAGAAGAATGAAAGTACGGGCTCACTATTTTCAGCCGCACCCACTTGGGATTCATTCCAGGATGCCATCAAGGAGCAGTAGTACCCTGTCAAAAGCTACGAGGACAAATACATAAAGTGGACCACGCTACGGTAGCGATGAGACCAAGATGTGCCGGAGTTCACAAACACTTTTCATACCCTTCGCACATAGTTGGGTATCAAAGATTCTGATTTTCATCTGGTACTCAAATACCACGGCTGCCTACACAGATACATCCAAGAAGAGATGGAGTTCCTAAACATCTCCTCGCTCGGCACGACATACCGATACGCTGTCAAAATTGAGCAAAAGTTCAAACAGAAGAAGCGAGACTTTGGATCTGCAAATCTGAAGACCAAAGGACAAAGCCAAAGCAGGGTGACCCAAGACAACCCGTCGATGTCGCAAGAAAATAACAAGACCATGAAGTCGAAGAAGGACATCGAAAAGTGGTGTGAGTTCCACAAGGGTCCCACTCATAACACAAATGAGTGTCGGACCAAGCAGTCGCTAGTGGCCGAGTTGAAGGCTTCAGAATCAGATGCATGTTCCAACCCCGAGCCAGAACCTGACAAGGGGAATGGCAAAGGGAAGCAAATCATTGATGCGGATCCCAATGCCACTATTGCCACCACCAAGATCTAGAAAAATGAGCCTGAAAATCCAGAGGAAGGGGAGCGTCTTTTCCACTCACAGATGTGGGTGAAGGGTTCACCACTGCAATTCATTGTCGACAGTGGCAGCCAAAAGAACCTCATTTCAGCAGAGGTCGTTAAGCGGTTGGGCCTATCGACTACACCACACCTGCAGCCATACAGTATCGGGGGGCTTCATGAAAGGCGAGATCTCAAAGTTTGCCAGCAATGTTGCCTTCCCTACAGCATCAAGCCTTTCATAGATGAGGTATTGTGTGATGTTACACCTCTGGATGTGTGTGATGTTTTATGAGGCCAGCCATACTTGTGTAGGCGACATGCTGTGTATGAGTCAAGGACTCACACTATTATTATTTCTTTGGATAATTCATTATACAGGATATCAGAGGTAGCCCCACCTACCGCCACCTCTTTGATCACTGCCAAGAAAGGCAACAAGCTCATATCATAGACTAGGAAATTTATTTTATGTCTGGTTCGCTCCCAAAGTAAGGGGAAGATCGTTGCTACATCCATGACCCCCGCAAAGGATTCCTCCACACAACAGCAACAGTAAAGGGATACGGTCGTGACAGAACATAGGAACAAATTCTCCTCACCCACAGGGGTACCACACAAGTTTCAGGTGGGTGACAAAGTATGGTTACATCTACAGAGAGAACGCCTTACTAGAACCCATCAGAAACTCAGACCACTTCGACATGGTCCTTACACTAGTACCAAGGCTACAGGAAACAATGCTTTGAAGCACAACATTCCTCCATTCCTTTTCTTGCACTGAGTGTTCAATGTGGACCGTTGTCGACCATGCTTCCCACCATTTCTGGACACATCAGAGATTACAGAACAGCGCACCAAAGGCCCAGATTAGCAAAAGCTTCCTCATCTCAGGGAGGAACTCAATGCAATGGGGAACATTGCTTCCTAAGGGGGGAGGAATGATCCAGGTGGATGTTGGTGGCCACCCACCTATCCCACTTGGACCCCCACAACTGTCCCTTTCAATTTTTCAATTTCCGTAATTGTAGCACAATTTACTACTTTTAGTAGTTTTGCGGGTCCTGAACTTCCGGAGCCGTTTTGAGGCCCTAAATGATATTTTTTGTGAAATATGGGGGCAACATGGGTCCATGGATTGATGTTGTCCTTCCCAAGTGGTAGTGCTCAGATAGATATTTCTAACGAGCTATTGTACGTGTCAAACGGAGATCGTATACCAAAGATACGACCTCGGAAAATTGATGTACCAATTTACCCAAACAGGGCCCACAATTTGGCGTTTCATCTTCTAGGGTTAGGTTTTGGGATGTGAAGGGTTTTCCATTATTTCTCAACAATAAATAGGCCTTCGAGCCTCATTGTAACACAGTTTAGAGGCATGTAGCCACCACATCTCTTCTCAGAGATAAGATACCATCGCCCTAGCTGTCTATTTCCATTTTCTGTTTGTAAGCTGTTGATGCCCCGAAATTCGTTGTATCAACATTGGGGGATAACCACCCGGTCTGGACCTTAATACAGCTCCTTTTCCATTTGGCATGGTGGCTTCGACTGGATATAATGGGACCAGTTTCCCAATAATGAATAAAAGGGGATGAATGAGTGATTTATTTCTAATAAATGATAATGAATGGATGACCTAACCTATCAGCAAAAATATAAATAACTATTCTATCCTGGGAGACTTCTATTCTTTGAAGTGCAACGTTTGATAATCTCTGTCCATTGATAGGCATGTAGATGAATCTAAGCAATAAACATAGATATTCCTTTACTTAATGATTATTTTGTTCAGATAGTTGAACAAAGTGATTAACACATTGTTACACCTATCTTTTTATATTACCGATACATGTATGATTAAAAGAAAAGCATGCTGTAAACATCCAATAGTGGAAAGTATAAATAATGTTGTTAAAACACATGCATATATCTGATAATAGCAAGAGCGATCAAACAACAATTCACATAAAAGGAATGAACTCAGACATAGATAATAGTACCATATGACTTGCAAATCACTCCCAATATCAATCGCTATTCGAATTCCTTCTTTTGACACAGAAACACTTTTAAACAAAGGCGGTAGTGCACATTCACATAAAAGCTTCGTTATCAAAATCAGAATAATTGGCCCGGTCTTTATAAAAGAATATACCTGAAGTACAGTAGTGCAACTTCAGGTTTAAGTCATATACAAAAACTTATGACCCTTTCTAAATACATGAAAGGGTCTATAAATACTTGATTAAAACTAACTAACTATGAAACTAAAATCCTATTTAATTGGTAAAAATTTGATTCTGAATATCTTCTTCACGACAATCTAGCAGTCGGCGGCATGATTCATCACTTAGGATGTTTGCATTTAGACCTGAGCTGGCATATCGCAAGCATTGGTTCCACTTCTGGTGGTCGGTTGAGACGAGAATTGAGTTGGGCAGCATAGGTGGCATCCTGTATATCGGGAATGATACACCTGATTGCATCTGTGAGGCACTTGAGGGCGGCTCTCTGGCTATATGGTTTGACTAAGAACAACCAATAGGTGTCCCATGTCAAACTGTTAATTCCTGCGATTAATCTCCCATTTTTCTCCAGCTCTGGATAACATGACTGCTCCAATGTTTTAGCCGATGTCAATTTACCTGGGGTACATTGAGAAATCATGTTAGATAAGTAGAGAGTATAATTAATCAATTCAACCAAATTACTTGTGGCTAATTTGCATCTTGAAACTGCTCTCTCTGCTTTCATTAACTGGGACTGCCATTCCGTAAATAATATCTCTTTATGCGATTCTAGGATTTTTGGCAAATTAGCTGCCTGTCCCTCATCAGTGTCTTGCCACTCAAGAAAATTAGTTAAGGTCTCATCGGCCTGATTCAAGTCTGTTCTAGCTTTGTCCGATTTTTCACCTATTGATGCCGTTAAGTCACATAAAGGTTCTGCCTGGGTGATTTGTTGACATAACAGCTTTATTTGTGTCACTAATGCCTTGTTTATCTGTAATGCCTCTGCTCTGAATTCAGCTGGCTGTGGAAGATTCTTGGTTTTCTGTATTTGGGCTGATAGTTGAGCCTCTGCTGCTAGCAAATGTTCATAGTTTCGACAGGGATACCTTTTAACCATATTACTATCCATTATCCCATCCACTTCAGAGTATAATTAACAAAATGAATTCAAATTATGCTTTCATATTTTGTATTTCTTTTTCTTTTCTATTATTTTGAAAGATAAAAAGTCATTGTCCTGGTTTGGTGGCCAGCTGAGTGACAATGCCATTCACTAGTAGTAATCTAACCGAACAAGCTGGCTCGTGATGAGACCCCTTGTCTTATAATAAGCCATTACCCTGTTTTGGTATGCAGTGTTGGTAATGTCGGTTAAACTATTTCCCGATGATCATGGTAAGCAGGCTTGTAATAAGACCTCTTATCTTTTATATCAAATATTTTAGAATTACACTATGAGTAATTACAAACTTCAATGAATGGGATGGACAATTTTCTCCTTAAGAGAGAACAGATGACAAGGTAAGAGTTGAATATGCTGAAATTGGATTAGTTTCTGTTTTGATATTGATAACCTTTTTTGTGACCAATTTGAAAACATAAAATGATTTACAATACTTCTAAATTTTGAGAAGAGTTCACAAAGATTGAAATGCGGTTTCAGAATGCAATTGTACCTAGTTTCCTAGAAATTATCCCTTTTGTCTAAGACTTCTATTATTTTAAAAGCAAATATCAACACTACTTCCTTGAGCAACTTTTTCATACAACAAAGGTTAATGGAAGATACCTTACAACTTTATTTCCTAATGGTCCTACAAACTACAAATTTTTCTAAACTAAAAAGGAGAAGGAGTTACCTCCTCAATTGAAAAATTTCTTTAAGATAAGGCCATTAACAGGGAGAGAATCTCTCAAACCTGATAAATCTTGTAATATGAAGGTCGAATGGCCTATCTTATCGCAGATCTGAAATGGCCCAAGCCACATTTTCTGGAACTTGGTGTGTTTTCCTTTAT
Source organism: Pinus tabuliformis (assembly GCA_031772625.1). NCBI lineage: Eukaryota > Viridiplantae > Streptophyta > Pinopsida > Pinales > Pinaceae > Pinus > Pinus tabuliformis. Next base: position 962,040,360 of record CM062808.1, on the reverse strand, counting down.
CCTCATGGGCTTTGTCCCATTTCAGAACTAAATCACCGACTTGAAACTGTTTTGAACCGGATGAAGTTGAATCAAAGGATGACTTGATAATTTGCTGATGTTTTGCATGAATAATCTTGGCTTTTTCTCTTTCCTCTTCTAATTTTAGGATTAGATCATGTCTCATTTGAATAGAAGAAGAAGGGCTTTCCTCAATAAATTGAACTAGGGCTAGAGAAGGAAGGACAAGATTTGTTGGTAGTACTGCTTCTTTTCCATACACAAGATTGAATGGAGAAGAACCTATGGAAGCTTTTTGTGTTATCCTATCAGCCCATAGTGCAAATATCAAAGATTTATGCATGTTTTTATGATTCTGTTCGATTGCTCGCTTTATAATCTTGATTAGATTTTTATTGGTAGATTCTGCTAAACCATTACCTTAGGGATAGTAATTAGCAGAATATTTCAATTTAAATCCTCTTTTAATAGTGAATTCAAACATAGCATTGCCTGAGAAATAAGATGCATTATCAAAAACAAGAGCATTTGGGACACCAAACCTGGTAATGATGAATTGATCTATGAATTCTATAATTGCCTCAGAATTTGCTTTCTTCAACGGAATTGCCTCAACCCACTTAGTAAAATAATCCGTGGCAGTCAGGATATACTTATGCTGTTTGGAAGAATGTGGAGTGATTTCTCCGATGATGTCCAATCCCCATTGCTCAAATGGTTGTTCAATGTTGTCTGGTTGCAAAGGGAAAGCTGGCTTTCTTTGTCTTCCACTAGAAGTTTGACAACTTCGGCATTTCCTTACATATTCATGAGCATCTCTAAACAGGGTGGGCCAATAATATCCAGCATGAATGATTTTGTGGGTTGTTGTGTCAGCTCCAAAATGTCCTCCTGTTGGTCCATCATGTAATTCCTGCAAAACCTTTTGTGCTTCAGGTTTTTCTAGGCATCTTAATAACATTGAATCATAATTTTTCCTAAAAAGTACATCATCAACAATTGTGAAATTTCTTGCTTTCAATCTAATGGCCCTCTTGCTTTTATAAGACAGGTTAGGGGGCACATATCCATTTTTCAAATAAAATATCAAGTCTGCATATTGTGATTCAGAATCAATAATACTTATCTGATTGATTTCTTCGAAATGTTCTGTATCACCTGGTTGTTGAATGTTGGATGCTCCTGCCAATAACCTGCAAAAAACTTGGCCTCTAACAATATTTGCTGGCTTGATTTCCAAGTCATATTCTTGAAGTGTTGTAACCCAGTTTGCCCTTTTTTCACCTAATTCCCTTTGGATTAATAGTTGTCTTACTGTAGAGAAAGGAACTATGACTTTTGTATGGGCTTGTAAATCAATCAGGCCGACAGTATAAGCTAAAAGATATCAGATATCTTTCTATTCATCTATTAATAGCAACATAATTTTCTCGACTCTCTCTTCTCAAAATACAGATCTCATTGCCCTGATGATGGACTCACCTAGCTAGTCCGAAACGTTGGTTTCATAAATTGCTCACAGGTTTTTCCATTAGCGTAAAAAAACTGACTTTTGTATGGTCTTTTAAAAGGAAGGGTCTGTAGTGTTTGACAACTTTATATATAGAAAAGGCTTTTTTTTCTACTTCGGAGTAATTCAGTTCGACACCCTGCAAGTTTGAACTATAGAATGAAATGGGTGCTTCCAAGTTGTGATCATTAATCTGAGTGAGTATTGTTGCATAAGACAAATCGGATGCGATAGTATACAACGTGAAATGATTAGAAAAATTAGGAGTATTTAAAGCGGGGGCATTAATTATTGATTGTTTGATTAAATCAAATGCTTCCTTTTCTGCTGATCCCATCTAAAAACTAAATTTTTCTTAATCATAGTTTGTAGTGGCAAAATAATGTGAGAAAAGTCTGGAACAAATCTTTTAACAAAATTGATTTGGCCTAAAAATGACTGCATGGATTTTTTATTATGAGGAAAAGGGATTTCAGAGATCTCTTTGATCCTATTCGGATCAATATAAATGCCATATTTGGAGACAATAAAGCCTAAAAGCTTTCCTTGGTCAAGAGCAAAGAAGGATTTTTTAGGATTGAGTGAAATACCGTACCTTCTGCAGCGTTGAAAGATTTTGTTCAAATCATGCAAATGATTGGTTCTCTTTTTAGAAAATACAATAATATCATCTAAGTAAACAACTACTGTTTTATTGATTAATCCTTTGAAAGCTATATCCATCGCTCTTTGGAACGTGGCTCCTGCATTAATCAGTCCAAAAGGCATCTTCTGATAAGCATAAGTTCCCCACTTTGTCCTGAATGTAGTTTTAAGCCTGTCATCAGGATGAACCAAAACTTGGTTGTATCCTGAAAAACCATCTAAAAAGGACATCAATTCAGAGCCTGCTACTGAATGGAGTGTCTGCTCCATAGTAGGTAATGGGAAATTGTCTTTTAGGCTTGCCTTATTCAGATTTCTGAAATCTATACAAATCCTGATATCGCCATTTTTCTTCCTAACAGGCACCATATTGGAGACCCAGTTCGAGTGTCGAACGGGAAAAATAATCTTGGCCGTTAAGAGTTTATTAAGTTTAGTTTTAATTTGACTCTCTAGGTTAGGATGTATTTTCCTGAGCTTTTGTTGAACTGGTTTTTGTTCTGGGAGCATTGGAATAGTATGTTGGATGATGGATGTATCATATGTCTTTAAATCATCATACTTCCAAGCGAAGACATGTTTATTCTTTCTTAATATTCTAATGAATGCATTTTTTTCTTCCAGAGAAAGTCCTAATCCTAGATTAATGTTTTGAGGATTTTGTTTAGTGCCAAGATTAATCAACTCAAACCTCAAGGTGGAACTGTGGAGCTTTGTATTGATCACATGTTTAAATCTGTCTTTAATGTCATAAATATCGTCCAGTTTCACCACAGGCTTCGGTATTGAGTTTTCTTCATGCTTTTCTCTCATCTGAAGATCATGATCGCTCTCCTCTATAATCTGATCATCATAGGATTTTTCAGAAGTCAGGAATTGTAAAATGTCTTCATCGTGATTAAAAACTCTCCAATTAGTGACATTGTCAGGAATTGACGGCCTAAAAAGCAATTCTACTGAAAATCTATCTGGGCTATAATCCTCGGAAGGTAGGATTTTGGAAGCAACATTGGCTAGCAAGTCGGCTGCCGAATTTTAAGACCTGGGAATGGAAGAGGTATAGTCCTTGGACTAAGGCTTCATACTCGGCTGTGTTGTTTGTGCATTCAAATTCTAAACTACAGGACATCATTGTTTTTCTCCTTGCGGACTAACCAAGATACATCCTGCTCCCGAGCCTTCATTAGATTTAGAGCCATCAAAATATAAATACCAAAATAAAGAATTCCCTACAATTGTATTTACAGTTTTCTCAGTATCACCAAAACATTTTGACCTATCTGTTTGTGAATAATTTTCGATCTGAGATGAAAAAATGTTTATTGAGAAAGGAGATGGTTGGGCTGTGAAGTTGCCAAAGAATGATTCCGACGAATAATTCCCTAAGATATTGTTATTAAATGCTACGGGTTGATTTTCCTGTTCGAACTCTGTGACAGTGTGGGTCATGTGCTTTTCCCGATTGATTTTTATTTTATTTGGCTTTCCATTGTAGGGTAGATATGGGACCAATCGGTAGAAATATAACCATGGAAATTTTCGGACCAATCCATACTTAAGATTAAACCATAAAATTCAGGTATATCGGAGATTAGGATATCAATTCTTTGAACTACTCGCGGATCGGCCGATAACCTGATCGTTACAGAGTTGATTTCTCCTACAACCTGTACCTTAGTTCTATCTAGCTGTACAATGTGAATTGCAGATTTCTGGGGTTCAATGTTCAGTTTGGAACAAACCGAAGCTGGCATTATATTTGAGGATGCCCCTGAATCAATCAAACAATTGTGCAGATTACGATTATAAATCTCATAGGTTAATAGGAAAGGAGGAGTATGGGAATTGGATCTGTCTCCAATCAGAATCATATCAGTAGCTTTGATCCTGCTAGAAGGTGGTTGTCCTGAATCATTTGCAGCTTTAGCACTGGGAAGAGGTAAAGAAGGAACATCATTCAATTCTTTGAGAAGCAATTTCTGCTGATGTTTTAGTTTACTAAGTTCAAACATAGTAATGTTTGCTTTAGTTTTCTTCATATCATCAACGATATTTTAATCCATTGAATCGGATACTACTAATGTTTTAGATGTTGAGGGCATATTTGAGGTTGAAGGTTGGTTTTGGGAAACCGTTGCAGCTGGCTTCCTTGTGGATACCTTTTCCTTTGTTGTTGTGGCACCTGCACTTCTTTTCTTTGAAGTTGCCTGGATGGGTTCAGGGGCACCTTTACTCCTAGTAGTGACAGGAAAAGCTTCTTCTTCATTTTCTGTATCGGAGTTAGGTAATATGAAATCCCACATTCCATGGCATTCAACAACTTCCTCTTCATCATCAGTTGGTGAGATTGTTTCCTCTTCTTCTTCTTCAGGGTCTGAATCTGCATTAGATATAACATTCGGTGGTTTTGATTCAGTTTTCTTGAAAGTTCTAAAAGGCCTTTTAGTTGAGGTTTCTGCTACTTGCTTTTTGATTTCAACCATTTCATTTGAAAAAGTCTTAAGGACCTTTTGCAGACCTTCCATATCGTAGGGATCTTTTGGGGTTTTCTTCTTTGAATCATCTTTAAAAGAAACTTTTTTAGCTTTTCTATCTTCCAGAGCAACTTTCTTTTCTAGAGCATTAATACGTTTTTCCACAACAAGTGCTTCTTTCATGTTTTCAGCTAAAGTTGGTTTTGCAGCCCTGTCTACAAAAATAGCTATATTGGCAGGTAGGGCAGTTATATACCATTCGCTTCTGATTTGTTCACTTGGTTTGGAAGCCGTTGGGATTTTATTCAAGAGTTTATTGAATCGCGCATTGAATTCTTTAATTGGTTCCCTATGCTCTATCTTAAGATTGGAGAGATCATTTATTAATGTGGCTAAAGACCTATCATCTCCATACTTAGTGAGAAATTGTTCTTGGCAAGTGGTCCAACTGGTAATGGAACCAGATGGCAAGGAAAAATACCAGGATCCTATTGATCCTTGCAAAGTATAAGGGAAAAGCCTAACTACAACATCTTCCTCAGTTACTCCTTTGAGATTAACTGATAACATGAAGTTATTAATGTGTTCCTCAGCTTGTGTTCCATCATCTGGGTTAAACTTGGGTAGCCATTTTTCAGGAGCATCAGGTAATGCATGTAATGGTGTAGGCATATTGACCACACCAGGCCTGGTCCATGGATCTACCATTGTAACACCAGTAGAGGATGATACTATTGTTGAAATTCCAGATGTTTGGGAAGGAGTTGATATTAAGGATTGCGCAGGTTGAGATGTTGAAGCTCCTAATCCATGATGAACAACAATGCGTAATGAAGGGGTGGATGGTTGACTTCGCATAGGGGAAGATGAGATGAACGATGTGGATGAAAGTGTTTCACTGTCAGATCCTTCAGTGTTCTTCTTGGCCCTTTTCCTTTTGGGTAAAGGGAACTCAGTAGGTTCAATACTGAGCTTTTCGCTCTGAAGTCTATTGAGGGGATGAGGTAAATTGAACTGCGAAGTCTCACTGCTTTGAGATACTTCAGATTTCTGTGGTGTTGTCGAGAAGCCTTGAAGTTTCTGGATGAGTAACTGAACTTTAGGGGACTCGGGACTTAATCGTTCTGGAGTATTGTGGGTGAGGGCAGTGGTAGTTGATTCCTCTTCTTCTTGCTTGGATACTGGAGAACCAGCATGCAATTGGGAAGTACGAGGTGATGTGGAGGGAGAGTTACTCTAAGAATGGTCTATAGATTTGGATTTTCTTGCCATTCATAGTTCATGCCCTCCTTCTAGCGCCAAAAATGTTGATGCCCTAAAAATCGTTGTATCAACATTGGGGGATAACCACCTAGTCTGGACCTTAATACAGCTCCTTTTCCATTTGGAATGGTGGCTCCGACTGGATATAATGGGACCAGTTTCCCAATAATGAATAAAAGGGGATGAATGAGTGATTGATTTCTAATAAATGATAATGAATGGATGACCTAACCTATCAGCGAAAATATAAATAACTATTCTATCCCGGGAGACTTCTATTCTTTGAAGTGCAACGTTTGATAATCTCTGTCCATTGATAGGCATGTAGATGACTCTAAGCAATAAACATAGATAGTCTTTTACTTAATGATTACTTTGTTCAAATAGTTGAACAAAGTTATTAACACATTGTTACACCTATCTTTTTATATTACCGATACATGTATGATTAAAAGAAAAGCATGCTGTAAACATCCAATAGTTGAAAGTATAAAGAATGTTGTTAAAACACATGCATATATCTGATAATAGCAAGAGTGATCAAACAAAAATTCACATAAAAGGAATGAACTCAAACATAGATAATAGTACCATATGACCTGCAAATCACTCCCAATATCAATCGCTATTTGGATTCCTTCTTTCGACTTAGAAACACTTTTAAACAAAGGCATTAGTGCACATTCACATAAAAGCTTCATTATCAAAATCAGAATAATTGGCCCAGTCTTTATAAAAGAATATACCTGAAGTACAGTAGTGCAACTTTAGGTTTAAGTCATATACAAAACTTACGACCCTTTCTAAATACATGAAAGGGTCTATAAATACTTGATTAAAACTAACTAACTATGAAACTAAAATCCTATTTAATTGGTACAACTTTGATTCTGAATATCTTCTTCACGGCAATCTGGCAGTCGGCGGCATGATTCATCACTTAGGCAATTTGCCTTTAGACCTGAGATGGCATATCGCAAGCATTGGTTCCACTTCTGGTGGTCGGTTGAGACGAGAATTGAGTTGGGCAGCATAGGTGGCATCCTGTATATCGGGAATGATACACCCGATTGCATCTGTGAGGCACTTGAGGGCGGCTCTCTGGCTGTATGGTTTGACTACGAACAACCAATAGGTGTCCCATGTCAAACTGTTAATTCCTGCGATTAATCTCCCATTTTTCTCCAGCTCTGGATAACATGACTGCTCCAATGTTTTAGCCGATGTCAATTTACCTGGGGTACATTAAGAAATCATGTTGGATAAGTAGAGAGTATCATTAATCAATTCAACCAAATTACTTGTGGTTAATTTGCATCTTGAAACTGCTCTCTCTGCTTTCATTAACTGGGACTGCCATTTCGTAAATAATATCTCTTTATGCGATTCTAGGATTTTTGGCAAATTAGCTGCCTGTCCCTCATCAGTGTCTTGCCACTCAAGAAAATTAGTTAAGGTCTCATCGGCCTGATCCAAGTCTGTTCTAGCTTTGTCTGAGTTTTCACCTATTGATGTCGTTAAGTCACATAAAGGTTCTGCCTGGGCGATTTGTTCACATAATAGCTTTATCTGTGTCACTAATGCCCTATTTATCTGTAATGACTCTGCTCTGAATTCAGCTGGCTGTGGAAGATTCTTGGTTTTCTGTATTTGGGCTGATAGTTGAGCAATTTTCTCATCTTTTGACTTCAGCATTTGTTCATTCATTGCTTTTAGTTGTGCCAATGCTTCCGACAGCTCTTTCTGCTTTTGAACTGCACTGGAATCAATTCTCTGTTTCTCTTCCTGCAATTGTTTATTCAATTGATTATTTATTTGTTGCTATGTAAACAATTGCCGTTCTGCTTGCTCTGCCTTCTGCTGTGCCTCCGATAGTTGTGCTTGTAGCAAAAAGATCTCCTGGTCTTTTCATTTTAATAAATTACTCACCTCTGATGCCTTGTCTATGGTAGCTGCCGAATAGGCTCCAGCATATTGGGATAGTTTTGTTAGGTCATCAGAGGGATCAAACTCCTCCTTCCAAACCACGTTGCCCGTCACAGTTTGTTCAGGGAACAGGGAAGGTTGATCAGTCCTTCTCCTTTTCCGCTGTCGTTTTACTACAGCTTTGTGCTTTGGGCTGTAAAATACATCTAAGGGAGGAATTTCTTCTACTTGCAAAACAATTTGATCGGAGGGATCCTTAGGAATTACCTCTACTTTTGTATAACTGGGTAGGTCGCTGGTTCCACTTGGAACCTGTTTTGATGTTGTCTCTTGTGTGTCAGCCGCTTTTGATGTTTCGGCTTCCTTCGAGCACTCAAGAATGCTGATGATTGAGTCGAATTGCTGCCATTCCTGGAGCAATTTCGGGTCAATCTGGGCATCTATATTCACCTCTGTGTTGCTTTGTTCCTGCTCTTTTCTCTGGGTTTCGTCTTGATCTTTTGCCTGGGTTTCCTCTTGCTCTTTTGCATGCACTTCCTCCTGCTCTTTTGATGTATCAGGAGGTTCCTTAGTGAGTCGCTGCTCAGGCTCGCTTGATTCTGTCGTTGGGGTCATTGCTAACAGATCTAGAGGCAGAGTTTGCAACCTCTGTTCTTTAAGTCTGTTAAATTCAACTAACCCGTCATCCTTATATTCCATTATGGCCAGCGATTTAACTTGGGACATTGACTCGGCTGAGGAGAACAGGTCATCGAACATATCTTCTTTATGATCAAATTTAGTCAATTTTTGCCTATTCAAGTGCATTATAGGTGACTTTGTTTGGATCAAATCGCCTATTAGGAAGAGTTTCTAGACTTAGTGTCTTAATTTTATCAGCTTCTTTCTCTGCATGTTTAAATTCATGCAGAGCGTAGACACCGCATCTTAGAGGAAAAGGAGGCCAAACCTGTTTCTTTTTACTCCTCATAGTCTGTGTAACTCCTTCGGATGTAATCTGATAGGCTACCTTCCTGGCTAACAGTTTATCAGGTATGTACAAAGGGAGGACATGAGGTTTGGCTTGGCTACTGAAAACTCTTACATAGGTGAATTTTTCTTCTTCGAACCATCTTCCTATGGATTTCAAGTCAACCCCTGCTTGGTAGGAAATCTTAGGAGCAAGTTTATCAAAAATAGAATAATGAATGGGTAACATAAAACCGTTACAAACTTGATATAAATTGTGCTTCTAGTGAGCTTTCCATAACTTCTGATGGTATATATGAATGGATATGGGGTCTTATGGAGTCCATCTCCATCCAAGCACAGGAAATTCAAAATTAAAACATAGGGTGTCCAAGATATAGCCACTATAGTAGGATGGGGGAATAAACCTTTCAGTAATGCGGGATTTTCTTCTAAACTCAAGGACTGCAGTTGCTAGCTTATCCGACAGTACAGTTGCCCAATCCATTATTTCACTATTACATGCTGCCTCCATCAAAGGAACCATTTCTATAGTGAAGTTTGCGGAATCATGCAACCCCCACAATCTACACATCATTATCCCGACATAACAATAAGGAGAACACAAAGAATCAACAGAGTACTTACCCGAAGACTCATGCTTGTGTTTTGCTGGATTTTGCCTCCAATCCCGAATGGGTTCGGATTCAATTTCGTTCTCATTTCTGAACTTTTCCAAGAACGCCTTGTTGTACTTCTTCTTTGGTACAGGCAAATGGTACATTTGCCTCAAATCATCAGGTTGAAATGAACCGAAGATTCTCCCATCCATGGTGCAAAAGGTTCTGTTCGTGATTGGGATTTCTTCAATTGCCCACCTCACTACATCTGTATATGGAATAATTTGTTCCCGGGTTGCTATCCGATGAAGGAAAGAGTCGGCTAAATCCTTTAGAGTTGCATCATATTTCCAAGTCGTATCTGTTGTGGCTTGCACTGCTGTGACCTCGGGTTCTTCGGCCTCAATCAAATTATAGGTACTTTGCCAAGTAGTTTTACCGAGTCCTAGACATGTAGTGTCGAATATCAATCCTTTTCTTTTAGTTCCTGGATCAGTGGTGGGTTGTCCTGTGGCTGGCGAAGCGGACGCTGTTGCGGTCTTCTTAGACTTCTTCCCCATTCTGCTTGAATTTGCTGCTTCGGAAGAGCTCTGCACAGAAGTGAAAATGAACGTAATGCAGAGAATTGGTGGCGCAAACCAAATATGAACGAGATATATTAATCAATGCATGATGGAGGATTAACTTAAGGTGGTCGCGGATATAATCTGTGAAGAGATTTTAGACTGACTATTTCATTAAATGGCCGTTTAAACCTGTCAATCCTTTAAATGCTCATCATATCGTTTATTGGCCGAATGATTCATTCAAGTGTGGCTTTGATGTTTTGGCGGTTGAGCGTAAGTGAATCGCTATCGGGAAGATAAGGCCTTTAATACTAATTAACCGTAATATCCCGGCTTTATCAATCCTTTTTGAAATCCGCGCTTTTAGCTTTATCGCAATCGGCCATCGGGGGAAAGCTTAAATTGTTATATTGGTTCCTTTCGGAATCCCCGATTGCCGATAGTGATATCGCTAATTCGCATCGGGAGTTTTAACTGAGGGCTTTGAAAAGCATGCATGGTACATCTCCGATCGCCGATAGCGATATCGCATCGCATCGGAGCGAAAGGGGCTTTTGTTATGATAACTCGTCATTGCCGATATCCGATAGCCTTTTGTGCATTGTCGCGTCGGAGAAAATCAATGGGTCTTTTAAGTCATGCCTCCCTTGTCATTGCGATATGCGATCTTGCGATCGCTTTATTGCAATGATAAAAGATTACTCATTTATATGTTATAAGACCGATTAATTGGTTTATCAAAAGGTTTTATAATATTTTTATTTTGTTTCAGACCTTTTTGAATAATACTAAGTTGATACCAATTTAAATAAAAAGGGACCCATTTCATATTATAGTTTTGAGAATAAAATTTGTATGAAATGGGGGGGGGGGGTTGTTGTAGAGCACAACAATTGGTGATTCGCTGGAAGAAACAGTTATCTCTGAAAAGTACTGTAATACATAAACTTTCTCTAAATAGGAATCTCATCAAAGAGGAAAATTCTAATATAACTAGGTATATATGCATTCCAAATAAAATAACACTATATTTGCTAATTTCTTCTCTTGTTTAAAATTAGATACATTCTAAGTTTTAAATTTGCCTCTATTGGTTGATAATGATAAAACAGAAAACCTTTCCAAATCAGCTCTTAGAATTAACTCGTCTGTCATAGGTAGAGCCTCTGTTGCCAGCAAACGTTCATAGTTTTGACATGGATAACTTTTAACCATATTACTGTCCATTATCCCATCCACTTCAGAGTATAATTAACAAAATGAATTCAAATCATGCTTTCATATTTTGTATTTCTTTTACTTTTCTGTTATTTTGTAAGATAAAAAGTCATTGTCCTGGTTTGGTGGCCAGCTGAGTGACAATGCCATTCACTGGTAGTAATCTAACCGAACAAGCTGGCTCGTGATGAGACCCCTTGTCTTATAATAAGCCATTACCCTGTTTTGGTATGCAGTGTTGGTAATGTCAGTTAAACTATTTCCCGATGATCATGGTAAGCAGGCTTGTAATAAGACCTCTTATCTTTTATATCAAATATTTTAGAATTACACTCTGAGTAATTACAAACTTCAATGAATGGGATGGACAATTTTCTCCTTAAGAGAGAACGGATGACAAGGTAAGAGTTGAAGATGCTGAAATTGGATTAGTTTCTGTTTTGATATTGATAACCTTTTTTGTGACCAATTTGAAAACATAAAATGATTTACAATACTTCTAAATTTTGAGAAGAGTTCACAAAGATTGAAATGCGGTTTCAGAATGCAATTGTACCTAGTTTCCTAGAAATTATCCCTTTTGTCTAAGACTTATATTATTTTAAAAGCAAATATCAACACTACTTCCTTGAGCAACTTTTTCATACAACAAAGGTCAATGGAAGATACCTTACAACTTTATTTCCTAATGGTCCTACAAACTACAAATTTTTCTAAACTAAAAAGGAGAAGGGGTTACCTCCTCAATTGAAAAATTTCTTTAAGATAAGGCCATTAACAGGGAGAGAATCTCTCAAACCTGATAAATCTTGTAATATGAAGGTCGAATGGCCTATCTTCTCGCAGATCTGAAATGGCCCAAGCCACATTTTCTGGAACTTGGTGTGTTTTCCTTTATCCTCATGGGCTTTGTCCCATTTCAGAACTAAATCACCGACTTGAAACTGTTTTGAACTGGATGAAGTTGAATCAAAGGATGACTTGATAATTTGCTGATGTTTTGCATGAATAATCTTGGCTTTTTCTCTTTCCTCTTCTAATTTTAGGATTTGATCATGTCTCAGTTGAATAGAAGAAGAAGGGCTTTCCTCAATAAACTGAACTAGGGCTAGAGAAGGAAGGACAAGATTTGTTGGTAGTACTGCTTCTTTTCCATACACAAGATTGAATGGAGAAGAACCTATGGAAGCTTTCTGTGTTATCCTATCAGCCCATAGTGCAAATATCAAATATTTATGCCAGTTTTTATGATTCTGTTCGATTGTTCGCTTTATAATCTTGATTAGATTTTTATTGGTAGATTCTGCTAAACCGTTACCTTGGGGATAGTAATTAGCAGAATATTTCAATTTAAATCCTCTTTTAATAGCGAATTCAAACATAGCATTGCCTGAGAAATAAGATGCATTATAAAAACAAGAGCATTTGGGACACCAAACCTGGTAAAGATGAATTGATCTATGAATTCTATAATTGCCTCAGAATTTACTGTCTTCAACGGAATTGCCTCAACACACTTAGTAAAATAATTCGTGGCAGTAAGGATATACTTATGCTGTTTGGAAGAATGTGGAGCGATTTCTCCGATGATGTCCAATCCCCATTGCTCAAATGGTTGTTCAATGTTGACTGGTTGCAAAGGGAAAGCTGGCTTTCGTTGTCTTCCACTAGAAGTTTGGCAACTTCGGAATTTCCTTACATATTCATGAGCATCTCTAAATAGGGTGGGCCAATAATATCCAGCATGAATGATTTTGTGGGTTGTTGTGTCAGCTCCAAAATGTCCTCCTGCTGGTCCATCATGTAATTCCTGCAAAACCTTTTGTGCTTCAGGTTTTTCTAGGCATCTTAATAAGATTGAATCATAATTTTGCCTAAAAAGTACATCATCAACAATTATGAAATTTCTTGCTTTCAATATAATGGCCCTCTTGCTTTTATAAGACAGGTTAGGGGGTGCATATCCATTTTTCAAATAAAAGATCAAGTCTGCATATTGTGATTCAGAATCAATAATACTTATCTGATTGATTTCTTCGAAATGTTCTGTATCACCTGGTTGTTGAATGTTGGATGCTCCTGCCAATAACCTGCAAAAACCTTGGCCTCTAACAATCTTTGCTGGCTTGATTTCCAAGTCATATTCTTGAAGTGCTGTAACCCAGTTTGCCCTTTTTTCACCTAATTCCCTTTGGATTAATAGTTGTCTTACTGCAGAGAAAGGAACTATGACTTTTGTATGGGCTTTTAAAAGGAAGGGTCTGTAATGTTTGACAGCTTTATATACAACAAAGGCTTGTTTTTCTACTTCAGAGTAATTCAGTTCGACACCTTGCAAGTTTGAACTATAGAATGAAATGGGTGCTTCCAAGTTGTGATCATTAATCTGAGTGAGTACTGCTGCATAAGACAAATCGGATGCGATAGTATACAACGTGAAATGATTAGAAAAATTAGGAGTATTTAAAGCGGGGGCATTAATTATTGATTGTTTGATTAAATCAAACGCTTCCTTTTCTGCTGATCCCCATCTAAAAACTGAATTTTTCTTAATCATAGTTTGTAGTGGCAAAATAATGTGAGAAAAGTTTGGAACAAATCTTTTAACAAAATTGATTTGGCCTAAAAATGACTGCATGGATTTTTTATTATGAGGAAAAGGGATTTCAGAGATCTCTTTGATCCTATTCGGATCAATATAAATGCCATCTTTGGAGACAATAAAGCCTAAAAGCTTTCCTTGTTCAAGAGAAAAGAAGGATTTTTTAGGATTGAGTGAAATACCGTACCTTCTGCAGCGTTGAAAGATTTGGTTCAAATCATGTAGATGATTGGTTCTCTTTTTAGAAAATACAGTAATATCATCTAAGTAGACAACTATTGTTTTATTGATTAATCCTTTGAAAGCTATATCCATCGCTCTTTGGAACGTGGCTCCTGCATTAATTAGTCCAAAAGGCATCTTCTGATAAGCATAAGTTCCCCACTTTGTCCTGAATGTAGTTTTAAGTCTTTCATCACGATGAACCAAAACTTGGTTGTATCCCGAAAAACCATCTAAAAAGGACATCAATTCAGAGCCTGCTACTGAATGGAGTGTCTGCTCCATAGTAGGTAATGGGAAATTGTCTTTTAGGCTTGCCTTATTCAGATTTCTGAAATCTATACAAATCATGATATCGCCATCCTAACAGGCACCATATTGGAGACCCAGTTCGAGTGTCGAACAGGAAAAATAATCTTGGCCTTTAAGAGTTTATTAAGTTTAGTTTTAATTTGACTCTCTAGGTTAGGATGTATTTTCCTGAGCTTTTGTTGAACTGGTTTTTGTTCTGCGAGCATTGGAATAGTATGCTGGATGATGGATGTATCATATGTCTTTAAATCATCATACTTCCAAGCGAAGACATGTTTATTCTTTCTTAATAGTCTAATGAATGCCTTTTTTTCTTCCAGAGAAAGTCCTAATCCTAGATTAATGTTTTGAGGATTTTGTTCAGTGCCAAGATTAATCAACTCAAACCTCAAGGTGGAACTGTGGAGCTTTGTATTGATCACAGGTTTAAATCTGTCTTTAATGTCATAAAGATCCTCCAGTTTCACCACAGGCTTCGGTATTGAGTTTTCTTCATGCTTTTCTCTCATCTGAAGATCATGATCGCTCTCCTCTATAATCTGATCATCATAGGATTTTTCAGAAGTCAGGAATTGTAAAATGTCTTCATCGTGATTAAAAACTCTCCAATTAGTGACATTGTCAGGAATTGACGGCCTAAAAAGCAATTCTACTGAAAATCTATTTGGGCTATAATCTTCGGAAGGTAGGAGTTTGGAAGCAACATTGGCTAGCAAGTCGGCTGCCGAATTTTGAGACCTGGGAATGGAAGAGATATTGAATGCTGAAAAGTGCAAGGTGAGTTCTTGCACCAGCGATTGATAATGCTTGAGGTGATTTGAAAGACAATGAATCGTATTTCTCACCTGTTTGACAATAATTTCATAATCGCCAAATACTTTCAAATATTTCACTTTAAGGCCGATTGCTTTGTACAGTCCTTGGACTAAGGCTTCATACTCGGCTGCGTTGTTTGTGCATTCAAATTCTAACCTATAGGACAACATTATTTTTTCTCCTTGCGGACTAACCAAGATACATCCTGCTCCCGAGCCTTCATTAGATTTAGAGCCATCAAAATATAAAGACCAAAATAAAGAATTCTCTACAATTGTATTTACAGTTTTCTCAGTATCACCACAACATTTTGACCTGTCTGTTTGAGAATAATTTTCGATCTGAGATGAAAAATTGTTTACTGAGAAAGGAGATGGTTGGGCTGTGAAGTTGCCAAAGAATGATTCCGACGAATAATTCCCTAAGATATTGTTATTAAATGCTATGGGTTGATTTTCCTGTTCGAACTCTGTGACAGTGTGGGTCATGTGCTTTTCCCGATTGACTTTTATTTGATTTGGCTTTCCATTGTAGGGTAGCCACATATGGGACCAATCGGTAGAAATATACCCATGGAGCTTTTTGGACTAATCCCTACTTAATATTAAACTATAAAATTCAGGTATATCGGCGATTAGGATATCAATTCTTTGAACTACTCGCGGATCGGCCGATAACCTGATCGTTACAGAGTTGATTTCTCCTACAACCTGTACCTTAGTTCTATCTAGCTGTACAATGTGAATTGCAGATTTCTGGGGTTCAATGTTCAGTTTGGAACAAACCAAAGCTGGCATTATATTTGAGGATGCCCTTGAATCAATCAAACAATTATGCAGATTGCGATTATAAATATCATAGGTTAATAGGAAAGGAGGAGTATGGGAATTGGATCTGTCTCCAATCAGAATCGTATCAGTAGCTTCGATCCTGCTAGAAGGTGGTTGTCCTGAATCATTTGCAGCTTTAGCACTGGGAAGAGGTAAAGAAGGAACAACATTCAATTCTTTGAGAAGCAATTTCTGATGATGTTTTAGTTTACTAAGTTCAAGCATAAAATTGTTTGCTTTAGTTTTCTTCATATCATCAACGATATTGTAATCCATTGAATCAGATACTACTAATGTTTTAGATGTTGAGGGCATATTTGATTTGAAGGTTGGTTTTGGGAAACCGTTGCAGCTGGCTTCCTTGTGGATACCTTTTCCTTTGTTGTTGTGGCACCTGCACTTATTTTCTTTGAAGTTGGCTGGATGGGTTCAGGGGCACCTTTACTCCTAGTAGTGACAAGAAAAGCTTCTTCTTCATTTTCTGTATCGGAGTTAGGTAATGTGAAATCCCACATTCCATGGCATTCAACAACTTCCTCTTCATCATAAGTTGGTGAGATTGTTTCCTCTTCTTCTTCTTCAGGGTCTGAATCTGCATTAGATATAACATTCGGTGGTTTTGATTCATTTTTCTTGAAAGTTCTAAAAGGCCTTTTAGTTGAGGTTTCTGCTACTTGCTTTTTGATTTCAACCATTTCATTTGACAAAGTCTTAAGGACCTTTTGTAGACCTTCCATATCATAGGGATCTTTTGGGGTTTTCTTCTTTGAATCATCTTTAAAAGAAACTTTTTTGGCTTTTCTATCTTCCAGAGCAGCTTTCTTTTCTAGAGCATTAATACGTTTTTCCACAGCAAGTGCTTCTTTCATGTTTTCAGCTAAAGTTGGTTTTGCAGCCCTGTCTACAAAAATAGCTATATTGGCAGGTAGGGTAGTTATATACCATTCGCTTTTGATTTGTTCACTTGGTTTGGAAGCCGTTGGGATTTTGTTCACGAGTTTATTGAATCGCGCATTGAATTCTTTAATTGTTTCCCTATGCTCTATCCTAAGATTGGAGATATCATTTATTAATGTGGCTAAAGACCTATCATCTCCATACTTAGTGAGAAACTCTTCTTGGCAAGTGGTCTAACTGGTAATGGAACCAGATGGCAAGGAAAAATACCAGGATCCTGCTGATCCTTGCAAAGTATAAGGGAAAAGCCTAACTACAACATCTTCCTCAGTTACGCCTTTGATATTAACTGATAACATGAAGTTATTAATGTGTTCCTCAGCTTGTGTTCCATCATCTGGGTTAAACTTGGGTAGCCATTTTTCAGGAGCATCAGGTAATGCATGTAATGGTGCAGGCATATTGACCGCACCAGGCCTGGTCCATGGATCCGCCATTGTAACACCAGTAGTGGATGATACTACTGTTGAAATTCCAGATGTTTGGGAAGGAGTTGATATTAAGGATTGCGCAGGTTGAGATGTTGAAGTTCCTAATCCCTGATGAACAACAATGTGTAATGAAGGGGTGGATGGTTGACTTCGCATAGGGGAAGATGAGATGGAGGATGTGGATGAAAGAGTTTCACTGTCAGATCCTTCAGTGTTCTTCTTGGCCCTTTTCCTTTTGGGTAAAGGGAACTCAGTAGGTTCAATACTGAGCTTTTCGCTCTGAAGTCTAGTGAGGGGATGAGGTAAATTGAACTGCGAAGTCTCACTGCTTTGAGATACTTCAGATTTCTGTGGTGTTATCGAGAAGCCTTGAAGTTTCTGGATGAGTAACTGAACTTCAGGGGACTTGGGACTTAATCGTTCTGGAGTATTGTGGGTGAGGGCAGTGGTAGTTGATTCCTCTTCTTCTTGCTTGGATACTGGAGAACCGGCATGCAATTGGGAAGTACAAGGTGATGTGGAGGGAGAGTTACTCTAAGAATGGTCTATAGATTTGGATTTTCTCGCCATTCATAGTTCATGCCCTCCTTCTAGCGCCAAAAATTTTGATGCCCCAAAAATCGTTGTATCAACATTGGTGGATAACCACCCGGTCCAGACCTTAATACAGCTCCTTTTCTGTTTGGAATGGTGGCTCCGACTGGATATAATGGGACCAGTTTCCCAATAATGAATAAAAGGGGATGAATGAGTGATCGATTTCTAATAAATGATAATGAATGGATGACCTAACCTATTAGCAAAAATATAAATAACTATTCTATCCCGGGAGACTTCTATTCTTTGAAGTGCAACATTTGATAATCTCTGTCAATTGATAGGCATGTAGATGACTCTAAGCAATAAACATAGATATTCCTTTACTTAACGATTACTTTGTTCAAATAGTTGAACAAAGTGATTAGCACATTGTTACACCTATTTTTTTATATTACCGATACATGTATGATTAAAAGAAAAGCATGCTGTAAACATCCAATAGTGGAAAGTATAAAGAATGTTGTTAAAACACATGCATATATCTGATAATAGCAAGAGCGATAAAACAACAATTCACATAAAAGGAATGAACTCAGACATAGATAATAGTACCATATGAGCTGCAAATCACTCCCAATATCAATCACTATTTGGATTCCTTCTTTTGACGCAGAAACACTTTTAAACAAAGGCAGTAGTGCACATTCACATAAAAGCTTCGTTATCAAAATCAGAATAATTGGTCCAGTCTTTATAAAAGAATATACCTGTAGTATAGTAGTGCAACTTCAGGTTTAAGTCATCTACAAAAGCTTACGACCCTTTATAAATACATGAAAGGGTCTATAAATAATTTATTAAAACTAACTAACTATGAAACTAAAATCCTATTTAATTGGTACAAATTTGATTCTGAATATCTTCTTCACGGCAATCTGGCAGTCGGCGGCATGATTCATCACTTAGGCAGTTTGCCTTTAGACCTGAGCTGGCATATCGCAAGCATTGGTTCCACTTCTGGTGGTCGGTTGAGACGAGAATTGAGTTGGGCAGCATAGGTGGCATCCTGTATATCGGGAATGATACACCCGATTGTATCTGTGAGGCACTTGAGGGTGGCTCTCTTGCTGTATGGTTTGACTAAGAACAACCAATAGGTGTCCCATGTCAAACTGTTAATTCCTGCAATTAATCTCCCATTTTTCTCCAGCTCTGGATAACATGACTGCTCCAATGTTTTAGCCAATGTCAATTTACCTGGGGTACATTGAGAAATCATGTTAGATAAGTAGAGAGTATCATTAATCAATTCAACTAAATTACTTGTGGTTAATTTGCATCTTGAAACTGCTCTCTCTGCTTTCATTAAATGGGACTACCATTCCGTAAATAATATCTCTTTATGCGATTCTAGGATTTTTGGCAAATTAGCTGCCTATCCCTCATTAGTGTCTTGCCACTCAAGAAAATTAGTTAAGGTCTCATCAGCCTGATCCTGGTCTGTTCTAGCTTTGTCTGATTTTTCACCTATTGATGTCGTTAAGTCACATAAAGGTTTTGCCTGGGCGATTTGTTGACATAACAGCTTTATCTGTGTCACTAATGCCTTGTTTATCTGTAATGCCTCTGCTCTGAATTCAGCTGGCTGTGGAAGATTCTTGGTTTTCCGTATTTGGGCTGATAGTTGAGAAATTTGCTCATCTTTCGACTTTAGGATTTGTTCATTCATTTCTTTTAGTTGCGCCAATGCTTCCGACAGCTCTTTCTGCTTTTGAACTGCACTGGAATCAATTCTATGTTTCTCTTCCTGCAATTGTTTATTCAATTGATTATTTATTTGTTGTGTGTAAAAAATTGTCGTTCTGCTTGCTCTGCCTTCTGTTGTGCCTCCGATAGTTGTGCTTGTAGCAAAAATATCTCCTGGTCTTTTCCTTTTAATAAATTACTCACCTCTGATGCCTTGTCTATGGTAGCTGCCGAATAGGCTCCAGCATATTGGGATAGTTTTGTTAGGTCATCAGAGGGATCAAACTCCTCCTTCCAAACCACGTTTCCCATCACTGTTTGTTCAGGGAACAGGGAAGGTTGATCAGTCCTTCTCCTTTTCCGCTGTCGTTTTACTACAGCTTTGTGCTTTGGGCTGTAAAAGACATCTAAGGGAAGAATTTCTTCTACTTGCAAAATAATCTGATCGGAGGGATCCTTAGGAATTATCTCTACTTCTGTAGAACTGGGTAGGCTCCTGGTTCCACTTGGAACCTGTTTTGATGTTGTCTCCTGTGTGTTAGCTGCTTTTGATGTTTCAGCTTCCTTCGAGCACTCAAGATTAAAGATGATTGAGTTGAATTGTTGCCATTCCTGGAGCAATTTCGGGTCAATCTGGGCATCTATATTCACCTCTGTGCTGATTTGTTCCTGCTCTTTTCTCTGGGTTTCGTCTTGCTCTTTTGCCTGGGTTTCCTCTTGCTCTTTTGCATGCACTTCCTCCTGCTCTTTTGATGTAGCAGGAGGTTCCTTAGTGAGTCGCTGCTCAGGCTCGCTTGATTCTGTCGTTGGGGTCGTTGCTAACAGATCTAGAGGCAGAGTTTGCAACCTCTGTTCTCTAAGTCTGTTAAATTCAACTAACCCGTCATCCTTATATTCCATTATGGCCAGCGATTTAACTTGGGACATTGACTCGGCTGAGGAGAACAGGTCATCGAACATATCTTCTTTATGATCAAATTTAGTCAATTTTGCCTGTTCAAGTGCATTATAGACGATTTTTTTTGGATCAAATCGCCTATTAGGAAGAGTTGTTAGACTTAGTGTCTTAATTTTATCAGCTTCTTTCTCTGCATGTTTAAAGTCATGTAGAGCGTAGACACCATCTTAGAGGAAAAGGAGGCCAAACCTGTTTCTTTTTACTCCTCAGATTCTATGTAACTCCTTCGGATGTAATCTGATAGGCTACCTCCCTGGCTAACAGTTTATTAGGTATGCACAAAGGGAGGACATGAGGTTTGGCTTGGCTGCCGAAAACTCTTACATAGGTGAATTTTTCTTCTCCAAACCATCTTCCTAGGGATGTCAAGTCAACCCCTGCTTGGTAGGAAATCTTAGGAGCAGGTTTATCAAAAATAGAATAGTGAATGGGTAACATAAAATGGTTAGAAACTTGATATAAATGGTGCTTATAGTGAGCTTTCCATAACTTCTCATGGTATATATGAATGGGCATGGGGTCTTGTGGAGTCCATCTCCATCCAAGCATAGGAAATTTAGAATTAAAACACAGGGTGTCCAAGATATAGGCACTATAGTAGAATGGGGGAATAAACCTTTCAGTAATGCGGGATTTGCTTCTAAACTCAAGGACTGCGGTTGCTAGCTTATCTGATAGTACAGTTACCCAATCCATTATTTCACTATTACATGCTACCTCCATCAAAGGAACCATTTCTATAGTGAAGTTTGCGGAATCATGCAACCCCCACAATCTACACATCATTATCCCAACATAAAAATAAGGAGAACACAAAGAATCAACAGAGTACTTACCTGAAGACTCATGCTTGTGTTTTGCTGGATTTTGCCTCCAATCCCGAATGGGTTCGGATTCAATTTCGTTCTCATTTCTGAACTTTTCCAAGAATGCCTTGTTGTACTTCTTCTCTGGTATAGGCAAATGGTACATTTTCCTCAAATCATCAGGTTGAAATGAACCGAAGATTCTCCCATCCATGGTGCAAAAGGTTCTGTTCGTGATTGGGATTTCTTCAATTGCCCACCTCACTACATCTGTATATGGGAGAATTTGTTCCCAGGCTATTATCCGATGAAGGAAAGAGTCAGCTAAATCCTTTAGAGTTGCATCAGATTTCCGAGTCGTATCTGCTGTGGCTTGCACTGCTGTTACCTTGGGTTCTTCGGCCTCAATCAAATTATAGGTACTTTGCCAAGTAGTTTTGCCGAGTCCTCGACATGTAGTGTCAGATATCAATCCTTTTCTTTTAGTTCCTGGATCAGCGGTGGGTTGTCCTGTGGCTGGCGAAGTGGAAGCTGTTGCGGTCTTCTTAGACTTCTTCCCCATTCTGCTTGAATTTGCTGCTTCGGAAGAGCTCTGCACAGGAGTGAAAATGAACGTAATGCGGAGAATTGGTGGTGCAAACCAAATATGAACGAGATATATTAATCAATGCATGATGGAGGATTAACTTAAGGTGGCCACGGATACAATCTGTGAAGAGATTTTAGACTGACTATTTCATTAAATGGCCGTTTAAACGTATTAATCCTTTAAATGCTCATCATATCGTTTATTGGCCGAATGATTCATTCAAGTGTGGCTTTGATGTTTTGGTGGTTGAGCGTAAGTGAATCGCTATCGGTAAGATAAGGCCTTTAATACTAATTAACCGTAATATCCGGCTTTATCAATCCTTTTTGAAATCCGCACTTTTAGCTTTATCGCAATCGGCCATCGGGAGAAAGCTTAAATTGTTATATTGGTTCCTTTCGGAATCCCCGATTGCCGATAGTGATATCACCAATTCGCAACGGGGGTTTTAACTGAGGGCTTTGAAAAGCATGCATGGTACATTCGATCGCCGATAGCGATATCGCATCGCATCAGAGCGAAAGGGGCTTTTATTATGATAACTCGTCATTGCCGATATCCGATAGCCTTTTGTGCATTGTCGCGTCCGAGAAAATCAATGGGTCTTTTAAGTCATGCCTCCCTTGTCATTGCGATATGCGATCTTGCGATCGCTTTATTGCAATGATAAAAGATTACTCATTTATATGTTATAAGACCGATTAATTGGTTTATCAAAAGGTTTTATAATATTTTTATTTTGTTTCGGACCTTTTTGAATAATACTAAGTTGAAACTAATTTAAATAAAAAGGGACCCATTTCATATTATAGTTTTGAGAATAAAATTTGTATGAAATGGGGGGGAGTTGTTGTAGAGCACAACATAAGCATATCTCAGTATTTTACATTAATGAAATGAAGTATTATTTCTGTTGCATCTCTGTATTTATAGTTATCACATCTTTGTATTTATGGTTATATCTATAATCTATTGCATTCTTGTTTAAATCCAGATCATTGATGTCAAGCCAAGTAGCACCAAGGGCTACCCTGATCTTGCAAAGGAATTTTTACTTGACAACTTACTCTATTTTGAGCTAAGGATCTTCTATATAGATTCTACTCATCGAGATGTTTCCGTTGATATATGGCATGCCAAGTAATTCTTCACGGTTTGAGAGATATTCATGTTTGAAGTTATTAACCCCAGTTAGTGGGCTAAAACCCTATGGTGTTGTGGCATGGAGCTCATAATTGGTTTTGGTCATTGAATAGTCATTATTTAATAATTTTTTAAGCTCCTAAAATTCATACAACATTCTCTGTAGAAGCCCCTCTCAACTCTATAAAAAGAAATCTCATATATCCTCCAAATGTAGTGATCGTGGAATTTTCACTATAACTTCATTTTTGTGAAGTATTAGATTCTAAAATTAAAACCAATGTGATTCGCAATCTTGATGAACATCATGACCGAATTTTAGATCTGGGTTCACTATATTTTCAAAGATATGATCTGTGGAATTTAGGGTTTTTGCAGGCTGCCGAATTTCATCTCAAAGAAGTGACCTTCAGAAAATTGTCATAACTCTCTCTTTGAGAAGACGATTGGAATTTTGTAAAAAGTGGTGAATATTGCACAAACTATAGTTTTTTGTGTAGAAATTTCAAAGTTGAAGGAGGAAACAATGACACGTGGCACATCGTGCAAGTTCACTCTATTGAACTAGTCCATAATTAGGTCATTGTGAGAGATTGGGCGTAACTTTGCCTTGAAGAGTCCAAATCGGGTCAAACCTGTGGCATTGGAAAGAAGACTCAAATAGATTCTATAGGACCAAAGATCACATGTTGGGGATATGAAATCGTAGAGATATATCAGATTAAATATCGTGCTCCTAGAAGGCAAGACAAACTAGATCAACTGTTGTCAAGGGGTGCAAAGGACCAGACTTTCTAGGGTAGCAAAGAGCAAGGTGCAGCAAAATGATGCAGCAGAGGTAAACTATAGGTAAGTATCTTCTGTATATGCATGTTCATCTCTTAATTGCATTAGGTTCTTTGTATTCTAATTTGTTGTTTTTGTTTAGCACTGACATATGCTCTACAGGATGAGGTAAGTTTTTCTATTATCATGTCATGGGTATTTCCTTGAAGAACTTTTACAGGTATTATATATTCATCAAGAGAAGACTCAATGCACAATCTAATGTTCTGAAGAATGAGAAAGGGTAGCATGACAAGAGCAGCAATCAAGGTGAAAAACAATAGCAAGAAGTTCACCACATGAAGTCTTTAAGTGGGCAGCACTGCATACAGACATTGTAAAAGTATCATTGTAAAGAGTCATTGTAAAAGCATCTTTGTAAAAGTTGTACAATTTTCTATTTGCCAAGAGTTGAGGAGGCACTGTCGGGAGGTCTAGGATCATCATTAGGTGGTTGTGCCATAGTTGTGGTTATGATCTAGTGTGTCATCTTCTTCTACATCATTCTATATCATTGTAAAGTGGACCATTTTCCCTGGTAGGAGAGTCCATTCTTCTTTTATTCTTCTATAGGGTGGTAGGTTAGTGCTAGGTTGGTTCATGAAGTCACCAATAGGTTCAGTCTGTGAAAACTTCAAGGTAGTAGGGTGGTGCTAGGGTGAGTTGTAGCTCATTGGGTGTTGGGGCATCCGTTCAGTTGACTACTGAAGAATCTCGGGCATTGGAGTGTCCATCTAGTGGGAGCTAGAGAAGAATGCTTTTCTAGATTCTAGGAAGTTGGAGATTTCTTTTCAATTGGAGTTGAAGATTAAAGAATTATTAGAAAAGCGTTTGGTGGTTTTTGACCTGGAGGAGGTTTTCCACCTAAAATTTGTGTGCCTCCTGTGTTCTTTTATTCACTATTTTTACTGCATAAACATTAATGATAATTGAATATTAACTAATGCTCTGAAAATATTTAAAAGTGATAATTGCTAAGGAATACTGATTCATTGCCCCTTCTCAGTATTTTCCAACATTTGTGATGGAGTTCGCGGTTGATACCTTTGTCAGTTACAACGAAGTAGAGCACCGCTTCTTTAAAGGACCACGAGGTAAGTATTTAAATCGCTAAATACTTGGATTAAGATGCTCTTGTGTGAACAGGGGGTTATGCAATTACCTTGATGTTTGGAGCTACGCAAAGTGGAAATCCCTTCAGGGATGGAGGAAGAAAAGGTCCTGAGTATAGCCTGCTAATCGGGCCTCCTTTGAGTGACGACGAAGGAGCATCGTAGACTTCTCCCATGAGCGCTAGTCAGTTGATAAGACAAGGGTTCCTATGAATATCTACACCACCTCCATCCTCACCTCCTCCGCTCACCCCATCACTGACACCACTGCCACCTCCACTATTCAATATGGCGAATTCCGTAAAGCCACCTATATTCAAGGGTGTAGGGAATGAAGATCTGGACTAGTTTTGGTTTGTCGCGAAGGTTGTATGGGAAGCCAACGGTATTACGGATGACCAAATGAAGAAAGCCACGTTGGTTAGTGCTCTGCAGGATTGCGCACTAACGTGGTAAATGTTAGGGTCCTATAATAATAGGATTCATAATTTTGAATTAGCTATGATCAGTCTCATAATATTGTACATACTTTTTCTTTCTGCAAAATGTTTTCCCATATTAAAAATAAAAAATGTAAAGAGGGTGAAGTCCTAAAAGAAAAATCAAAGGACTAAAATAAAAGGATCAAAAAAGAAAGTACAATATGCACCCCACCAAAAAGAGATAAAAAATAGATTCTGAAAGTGATGCAAATTCAAATGCCACTACTTTTCACTTTGCCTTGCAAAATAAGATTGTGTGCAACTTGTCAAAAATTCCACAATCCATGATGGTCAAATAGTATAATCTTGACTCATTCATGCTTTAAATTTCATGTTGATAGATAGAGAATAAAGATTTATCGAAACTGTTTAATCTTGGTAGATCAGTAGTTAGGTAGGGAATAATAATGAGCTCAACAGTTTAATTTGAGCTATTGGAAGTTATAAGATTAGAATTAGATAGTTTGCTTACAAAAGAAAAAGAATTGAATGGTCAGCAAGCTCAAATGCACCAAATGAATGAAGATAAAATGTTAGGGTAAATAAAGGGTAGTTAAAAGAGGCTTTGGAATGCATAAGGTTGATAGCTCAAATGCACCTTCATCATGCTTAATCCTATGTTTCATATGCAGGAGGAATTATCAAAGAAAGAGGACATTCAAAAAAGTCATATATTACTTTGGGTATTTACCCTAAAAGGTTCTATATAATTTTAGAGTGAGTACTAAAGCTCATTCACTAATTTCCTCTCATTTCACTAAACCCCTTACATGTCTAACTTATTAATTTCCTTCATTACCCCTTCATTATTTTCATTCACTAATTTCCCTTCTTG